>CAUYRH010062820.1:0-24726 GCA_963574655.1 Perodicticus potto | reverse complement strand
GTACATTTCAATGGTGCATTCATCCTCTTCTTTAAATTCATCTTCGGGACCTTCCAGCTCTTCCAAAATCCTATCTTCATGTTTTCACCTCTGCTTGCCGGAAGACTCTCTGCTACTCCTTTTCTGACTTTTTTTTTTTTTCAATTCATTCAGAGTTTCCTTCGAGGGCAAGATGCCATTTTTGCATAAGATGTCATTCCAAGCGCTAATATAAAACTAATTTATAGCTTTCATACTAAAGCTATAACCCAATTACAGAACAAGAATAAGGGGAAAGGGGCAAGAGAGGGGAGGGGGGAGGATGGTTGGAGGGAGGGCAATTGGTGGGACCACATCTACGGTGCATCTTAGAAGGATACAGGTGAAACTTACTAAATGCAGAATATAAATGCCTGAACACAATAACTTAGAAAATGCCATGAAGGCCATGTTAGCCAGTTGAATGAAAATATTTCAAATTGTATATAAAACCAGAACATTGTACCCCATGATTGCATTAATGTACACAGCTATGATTTAATTAAAAAAAAAAAAGATGTCATTCCACTTGGTGTCTGCATTGGGGTCCCAGCTCTAAGTGCAGTCAGGAACACAGGCTCAGCCACTGCTTTTTGCGGTAGGACGCTCCCAGGCCAGGCCCTCCACTTCATACCTCAGCCATCTTATCTCCAAATGCTCATGCCAGTCCAGCCACCGGTGGATGCTCTTGCTGCCTTTGTGCTTGTGCATTTTTCACTCCATGCTGTAGGTCAGACTTTTCCAAGCCTCTATAAACCCTTATATGATCAAGGGTTATAACACACATGAACACTGCTTCTCTACCAGAGAAGGGACCAAGGGACCAACAGCTCATGGAATCTCCTGATGACAGTTTAAACACATTTTTTTAATTAAAGAAAATTTTTTTAATGTGGAGATTTCTGGAAAGGCCTTTGCCTTGGGCTTCTATATGGGCGACTGTGAGACAATCCATGACTGAGGCTATCTGAAGTTTAGCACTACTTGCTAGAACTGCATCCCTGGTCCCTGAGGTGGACCCCTGGAGATCCCTCAACCCATAGCTGCTGCATCTGAGCCCTGGGTTGATCTGAAGCCCCTTGCTGCATACATTGCACCAGGGGTAGCAGTGGTGGCTGCTGCATCTGAGCCCTGGGTTGATCTGAAGCCCCTTGCTGCATACATTGCCCCGGGGCAGCAGTGATGAGTTGCCCCTATTTGAGGAGATGCTTGCTGAAGTTGAGAGCAGAGAGGCTCTCCATTATTTTGAGGAAACTGAACCTGCATCTGCAACTAAGGGGAGTCCAAATGCTGCCTTAGATCCCCCAGACCCAGGTCCATTGTCACTGCTCCTGAAACAGCATCCTTCTTTGATAATTCTGGGGCTGTTGGTGCTGCTCCAGGTAACATGGCCAATCATTCTGCTAATGATATTCCAATAGTAAACAGTTTTTTCAAATATTCTTTCTCCTGTTCTTCCTGCTGCTTCCTCACTCCATGCTCACTATGAGGATAACATGAAGGAAAAAGGTTTGCGTGCTGCCTTTCCCCAGTTTCAGTCCTTTCTCTTACAAAGTGCAGCAGAGAAGATGTAGGAGCATGAAGGCAAGCTGTTGAGGAAAAGGACAGCAGGAGACTGCTCACTTCCTGCATGATCTTGACCCTGCGAAGCTACACTTGGTCGCTTTGTAGTGACCAGAGAGGAGCAACTAGGGCCCACTTGCTGACTAGGAATTCCCTGTTTCTCCAGACAGGAGCAACCATCTCTATCCATGAGAATCTTCTGGGCTCAAGAAAGGCTCTGCTTGGTGGGGTAGTTGAGATCTGCAGCCTGGGTACTCTGGAGGTTCAAAAGTGCATGAACTTAGACTAGGACATTGCATTGTTTACAAATAGCAAATATTCTGCATCTGTCTTTGGGTGGAAGTCTGGCTCTGTTATTCTGGAACCAATTATCAGTTATGGAATCTTTTTGCCAGTTCTTCTCTGTTTGTAAAATCAGGGTAAGGGGTGTGTGTAAATATCTTCTTAAGTTTCTGCACTTCTTCAGTACTAAATTCATGTCAGTGTTTTGTTTTTCTTTGTTTCTTTGTTCCTATTACTTTCTTCTTCTAGAAAACCATGGGAAGCCATTGTAGACTTGCTAGACCAGGATCTCTCAAGATTCATCCAAGATGCATAAAATGAAATTGAAATAAAGGTAATATTGAAATGTTTGCAGAAGCAAGAACGGGTAGAGGAGACAGGGAAAGGACAGGTGTATGCTGGCCGTTCCCTAGGAAGAGGGACAGAAATGCCAAAAGTAAAAATAATTCAATCAAAAACTGTCCTCACACCTGCTTTCTTGTACCCTCAACGAAGCCCCAACAATAAAAAAAAAAAAAACTGTCCTGACATAAAGAGAACCTTAGAGCTGCCATTGAAAAACCACAGAGTCCCAGGGAAGAAAAAACTAATCCTAGTGACCTCCGACCCAGAATGTCCTGAGGTTACAGAATCTTGAGTGTAAAGGTGGCATCTCACAGGCCGCCAGCAGAGAGCCAGTGTGTGGGAAGGAAACAGGCTGGCCCCAGACTCTGCCCACACCCGTCCCAGAGGACAGTGAAGGACAGTGGGCTTGTTCTTAGCAAAGGCTGGGTGCTCTGTGAATTTCATGCCCAGGGTAGTTGCTTCAAATACTCCAACAGCAGGGCGGCGCCTGTGGCTCAGTGGTTATGGCACTGGCCACATACAACCAGGCTGGTGAGTTCGAACCCAGCCCAGGCCAGCTAAACAACAATGACAACTGCAACAAAAAAAAATGGCTGGGCATTGTGGTGGGCGCCTATAATCCCAGCTAGTTGGGAGGCTGAGACAAGAGAATCACTTAAGCCCAAGAGTTGGATGTTGCTGTGAACTATGATGCCACAGCACTCTACCGAGGGTGACGTAGTGAGATTCTGTCTCAAAAAAAATATTAAATTAAATTAAAAACACGAATAAATAAATAAGTACTCCAACAGTGGACCATCTCCAGCGTGCAGAAACAAGAAATAACAGAAGCCACCACCTCTTTAAAAAGACTAAAACTACATCCCCATGAAATTTTGCCAACAAAGTGATATGGTAAGTAAAGGAAAAAGAGGAGCTCTGGTGAGTAGTGACTACATTTAAAAATAGAAAAAAAGAAGAAACAAATGTGGGAAATGTTTACAGAGGAAAAGAGGAATATTAGAAATTAAAAAAAACCCAACAGTAACAAAATCAGTACTGGGAAGAGGAAAGTTGGAAAAGGGTAAAAATATAATGGCATAGAATCAACAGGGACATAAAACATGTTGTTAAAAATAAGACTGTCATGAGGGAACTCAGAGATCACGCCAAGTGGGGAGAGTGTGTGTGGGGGTGTTCCCCGCAGAGGGCAGCAGAGTCCAAGGAGGGTGAGGCTGGGGTGAGGTTAGTAACCACAATTTTGCCTCTTCTAGTGAGTGATCCTTTGTCTTTGAACCTGCAGCTCTCCTTCTGGCCTTACCCAGGTCTTTTTGTTGATTTCAGGGCTAACCATGTGTGAACAGGGCCAACCGTATGTGAACAGGGCCTGGTGCTCAGTAGACGCTTAATGACTGTTGCTGAATGAATGAGGGGTGAGTGGATACGGGCCTCCCCTGGGTGCAGAGATTGGCCCAAGAGGGGGCAGCAGGGTGATCTGTGCTCATGTCCCCAGAGGAAACCAACAAATGGTCCCTTTGGGCAGGGGACTGAGTCATCAGAGACCAAAGTCACTTGCTGCCCTAGGGACCAAAGCAAGTGGCATTGAGGACCCAGCCCCTGCTCTAGCCATATCGGGGGTGCCCAGTCCCTGGGATGTAGAGACAAAACCCATGCATCACCCCGAGCCTGAGAGTGACAGGAAATGGGAAGCCAAAGGGAGGGAAACAAGCCTGAAATTGAGAAGGGGGAAAGGTGAGAGAACTCAGAGGAGGAGGGCCCAGGAAGGAAGCATCCTCTCTGCTCTCCTTTCAGCCAGTGTGAGGGCGACTTTCATGTGTCCCTCAGCGAGGTCATGGCACCAAATGCCCGGTCAGATACCTGTCTGTTTGTTGCTGTGAGGGTACGATTTAGAGGAGATTAACATTCAAATCCGTAGCCTCTGAGCAGAACAGACGACCCTCCACAGTGTGGGGGCCTCATCTCATCAGTTAGTGGCCTTACACTGGCCACTGCCTCTGTCTCCTGTCTTTGTACCCAAAATGCAACATCAGCCCTTCCCTCTGTCCTAAGGCTGCCCTGCAGATTTTCCACTTGACAGCCTGCACATTGCATGAGCCAATTCCTTAAACTCAGTCTCTCTCTGTCTCCCTCTGTCTCTCTCTCCACCCCTACATATTCCCCCTGTGGGTTCTGTTGCTCTGGAGAACCCTGACTACCACACACAGCTTCATGGAAAGTTCCAGCATTCCAAGCCCCTGCCGAGGGGCCTCCTCTCCTGTATCCTACACTGTCCTTCCTGGCCAGAGCTAAGCCTGACTGTCCTGCCCCTGACCAGCTGCCCCTGTGATACAGAAAGTGGATCACAAAACTGGGGTCCAGTCTGAAGGCCAGTTGGGTTCTCAGCTTCGTGCAGGAAAGAGTTCAAGAGCGAGATGTCAGAGTAAGGCCAAAGCAAGATTATTGAGGTAATAAAAGCAGAAGAGGTGGCTGCCCAGAGGCAGAGCAGCGGCCATCTCTCAGAGCAGCAGAGGCGTACTTTGTGACTTTCCAGGGTCTCATTTTATACCTTCTATTCAATTTGATGTTCAGAGGAGGGGGGATTATTTAAAAGATTTTTGGGAAGGGATGGGGTCCTGGAACCAAGGGTTCCACCTCTTTTCAAGCATATAGGGTTACTAAGAGGAGTTGCCGTGGCATTTATAAACTGTCACAGTGCTGCTGGGAGCTTCTTTGAGTACACTAATACATTATGAGCAGGGTACAGAGAGAGGTGAGGGTAACCTGAGGTCACTTTTCATCTCGACCTTGGCTCTAACAGGTTTGGCTGGTTTTTCTCCCACTTGCTGTTTTATCAGAGACTGTGGTTCAGGTCTTATGACTCCTCATGGAGCAGGGCCTGGGGGTTCCTTATGTCACCTTCACACTAGTGAGCTCCTATTTGGCCTTGGAGTTGCCCACAATTTAGAGTCCTTGGGGTGGAACTTGAGAGGAAGGGAACAGTTGTCTTGTTCTCACTATAAAGTGACTCACTGGTTCTTTAGAGAACTACCCGTTGGGAAACCTTTACATCCATAGTGGAGACTTCTAGTCTAGGGCTCTTTACAAGAGCCAAGAGACAGTGCCCAGCCTCGACCCACCCTCCAGCCATTATTGTGTCACAGTCCTCTGAGCACTGTCCCAGCTCCAGGGTCTAATCAGTTCCTAGGTGCACAGTTTTTCTCCCAAGCCCCATAAAATGAGAGAAGAGCCCGACTACAGTACTCTCAAGAGAGGTAAGAAAACTTGGTGACTTTAACGGGAAGGGTTATGGTGACAATAGAGAAGATAATGACATCCAATCTCACATTCATTTGCATATGTCCAGGTGACAAGGCATGGAGCCTGCAGGACGATGACCAAAGGCTTGTGCTCAGTCTCCACCCCTGCCAGCCGGATGAAGACTGTTGTCATACAGCCAAGCCCACCTGGGGCATCTTATTTTACTCAAAGGTAAACTGAGGTTGGAAAAGATAACTTCAGAATTTCTAGTGACTTTATTAACATAGGGACATATCAGACGAGCCACATAGGGGTCCTAGCCTGAGGACTTCCAGAATACAGGGTTATCAGATGTTAGCAAATAAAAATACAGGCTGTTCAGTTAAATGCAGAGTTCAAACAAACAACAAATACTTTTCAGTATAAGTATATTCCCTAAAATATTGGGATATACTTAGGCTAAACAGATGTTTTTAATTGTCTGAAATTCCAGTTTAACTGGGCTTCCTGGGTTGTGTCTGGCTACCCTCTTACAGGAGAGGCCACAGGGTCAGGCTAGTGGCAGGCTGGCAGGCCCCAGCCCACTTACCTGGAGAGGGAGCTGGGGTTCTTACTATTTGGCACTGTGCTTTTCCTCTCTGGAGCTGAATTGTGTGTAGCTAAACATACAAAGCAGAGCACAGTTCACCCCTTCCCTGGACAGTCCAGCTCTAGCTGTAGTCTAAACCTCTCCCCCTAGGAATTAAGGAGCTTCTCCTCTGGCCTCCAAAACTCTCTGGTTAGCATCCAAAACATTCTGTGAATTCTTTTCCAAAGAAAAATTAATCACCATGTAAACGGCAGGATGTCCTCATCAGCACAGTCCTGCCTGGCATAGCTTAGCAGGCTCCAGGGCACTTGGCAGTCCTTGGCCCAGGCTGGCTTCTTGTTACCTGTTCTGAAATGACGCCACCTTCTGAGTGCTGCCCCTCCCCGGCCCCACTCTGGGCAGCCCAGGATTCCTGGCCCTCTGCAAGCGGGCCCTGCACCCTCTGCCTCTGCTTCTCCCTCCTGGGCCCTGTCCTGTCTCCCAGCAGCTTCATAGTTTCACCGTCCCTGCACCAGTGAAGTCTTGCAAGGTCTCCTCAGTGCTGCCAATTCCTGCTACCCCACACTCTACTTACCCTGCCTGACTATTGATATTCAGTTATCTTCTGGAATAATTTGAAAATCTGAGATCACCATATTATATTTATCTTTTGGGGGGTGATGTTATTTTCCATTCTTAAAATGAAGTGTAATTGATATATAATAAACTGTACATATTTAAGGTAAATAATTTAAAATATTCTTAATATATGTATATAGTTGGTAAAAACAATACCAAGTCATTCATGGTAATGAATGTGCTCATAATCTCCTCCATATTTTTTCACATCCATCCTCCTACCCACCCTGTCAAGAACTGAATTGTGTCCCCCAAAAGCAATATATGAAAGCCCTGACCTCAGTACCTCAGAATGTTACTATACTGGAGGTAGGACCTTTAAAGAGGCAGTTAACCTAAAATGAAATCTGTTAGCGTGGTCCCCAATCCAGTGTGACTAGTGTCTTTGTAAGAAGAGGAGATTAGGACACATGGAGAGACTCCAGGGATCCCTAAGCACAGAGGGGCAAGCGAATGCAGGTGGCCTTCTGCCAAGCCAGGGAGGGAAGCCTCAGACAAAACCAAAGCTGCTGACACCATGATCTTGGACTTCCAACTTCAAGACCTGTGAGTAATAAATTTCTGTTGTTTATTCCACCCAGTCAATAGTATTTTTTTGTTTTTTGACAGCCCTAGCAAAGTAATGTAGCAGGCACAGATATATTTTCTGGGAATATTAATTACAGTGTAATCTCTTTTGTGGACTTGTATCTTTCACTTAGTAAAACTATTAAATTGTTTATGCGTCTGGAGAACATTCTTTTAATTGCAAGTATATTCCCGTGGATGGATATTTTGCATTTTTAAAATCCATTCACTATTGATGGAAATTTCAATTGTTTCCAGTTTGGGGCTATTATAAATAAAGCTACTATGTATATTCATTTACAAGTCTGTGTGTGGACATAATCTTTTCTGTTATTTTTAGTAAAACTTTAGAAGGTGAATGGCTGGGTCATATGGTAGCCATATGCTATCTTTTGAACAAACTGCAAACTATTTTCCAAAATGGTTGTGCCATTTACATTTCCACGAGCAGTACATGAGGCTTCCAGGTGCTCTGGGTCCTCTCCAAGACTTGATGTCAAGGTCAGTAATTTCAAGTGGCCTTTGAAAAGTTGCAGAGTAGAATCTCATTTTGATGTTTTATTTGCATTCCATAATAACTAATGATGTTGACTATTTTTTAATGTGTTTATTTGCTGTCCATATGGATTCTATGGAGAAGCAGCTGTTCCTATCTTTTGTGCATTTTTATTAGGTTGTTTATTTTCTTATAAATGAGTTTTGAGAGGTCTTTACATATTCTAGATACAAATTCTATATTGGATTATATTATATTATATTAGCAATTCTATATTGGATTATATTAGCTATTCTATATTGGATTATATTATATTGGTAATGAGTCACCTAGAAACTTAGTGGCTTAAAAAAACAAACACTTACCATCTCACTGTTCCTTTGTGTCAGGAATCTGGACATGGCTTAGCTGGATCATCTGGCTCAAGGTGTCTCACAAGTCTACAGCCAAAGTGTCAGGCAGCTGGGGCATTTGCTGTCTAACAGGGGGAGGATCTGCCTCTGAGCCCATTCATCTGGTTTGGCAGGTCTCAGATTTTCTCAGGCTACTGGCCAAAGGCATCAGTTTCTTAATATTTTATATTATTAATTGCTTCAAATAATTTTTCTGTCCCTCTGACTTTTCAGGGACCCTGATTTCATATCAGGTGGACTACAGTTGTATCATGGCTCACTGATGCTCTGGACCTTTTTAAAATTTTTTTTCTCTCCCTATTTCATTTTCAACTGTTTCATTGCTGTCACTTCAAATACACTAATCTTTTTATTTTATTTATTTCATCATTTATTTATTTATTTTTGAGACAGAGCCTCAAGCTATTGCCCTGGGTAGAATACCATGGCATCACAGCTCACAGCAACCTCCAACTCCTGGGCTCAAGCGATTCTACTGCATCCACCTCCCAAGTAGCTGGGACTACAGGTGCCTGCCACAAGGCCCGGCTATTTTTTGGTCACAGCCGTCATTGTTGTTTGGCGGGCCAGGCTGGATTCGAACCCACCAGCTCAGGTGTATGTGGCTGGCACCTTAGCCGCTTGAGCCATAGGCACCAAGCCAACACACTAATCTTTTATTCTGTAGTACGTGATATGTCATTAATCTCATCTAGTGTGTTTTTTATTTCAGACATTGTTGTTTTAGCTTTCAGAGTTTGAATTGGGTCTTTTATATAGGTCTCCATTCAATTTATTGAAGATATGGAAAATAGTTATCACAACTGTTAATTTCCTTCTTTACTGATTCTAAGATCTACATCAATTGTGAGTTACTTTCAATTGATTGATTGATTGTCTCATCATGAATGGTGGTTTCCTGTTTCTTTGTATACCCATTATCATACCTCATAATCTTTGGCTGCATGCCACACACTGTTTCCCCTTGTTAGTACTGACATTTTTTTTTTTTTTTTGAGGCAGAGCCTCAAGTTGTCACCCTGGATAGAGTGCCGTGGCATTACAGCTCACAGCAACCTCCAATTCCTGGGCTCAAGCGAGTCTCCCACCTCTGCCTCCCAAGTAGCTGGGACTACAGGCGCCAAGCCAGTACTAACATTTTTATTTTCTCCTAAATCTTCTTGAGTTTGTGCTGTGGTGCAGTTAAATTATCTAGAAGGAGTTTGAATCTTTCAAGATTTGTTTTTAAGATTTTTAAGGCCAAATCGGAAGAAAAAGTATCCAATGTACTCAGCCCTACTATGAAGCTAATCTATAGCTTTCATATGAAGGCTAAAACCCAGTTATAGCACAAGAAATGGGGAAAGGGACAAGGGAGGGGAGAGGGGAGGGTGGGTGGAGGGAGGGTGATTGGTGGGATCACACCTACAGTGCATCTTAGAAGGGTACAAGTGAAAATTACTAAATGCAGAATATAAATGTCTTCATATAGTGATTAAAAAGCCATGAAGGCTATGTTAAATAGTTCAATGAAAATATTTCAGATTGTATATGAAGTCAGCACATTGTGCCTCATGATTGCACCAGTGTACACAATTATGATTTAATAAAAATAAAAATAAAAATAAAAGATTTTTAAGGCCAAATCAAAGCAGTTTTTGTTTAAGGTAAGTATTCCTCACTATGAAGACAAAACATTAAATGAATAGTCTTCTCAATACCTTATAACTTACGAGTTTTCCCAGTCTGGTTCATGGGAACAGGTATGAACCGGTATAGGAGAAGTGTTTCCTCTTGTCCTTTTGGAGTGGTGCTCTGCCCAGGCTCAGGTAGTTCTTCCTACATATGCAATGCACTACAGATGAAGAACCTTGTTGAATATTTGTTGAATACTTCCCGGAGCGCCTCTGGAGACCTTAACATTGTCACTTTTCAGCTCTCTCCACTCTGGATCAGACAATTAGACATTACACTGACTCCCAGGTAAAAATGTATCCCATGAAAGGCTTCCTATAAACACCATACCCAGCTCTCCTTCACTTCCCCTTAGGACAGTGTTGCTAGTTGCACTGGGACCAGAACCTCCAGTTAGCTGGGGGCCCTCAAAACAGTCTGCCAGACTCCACTTTGGTTTCGTCTCTCTCAGTCTCCACTGGGAACCTGGCTTGAGGCAGTAAGCTGGGCAACCACATGGCTCCCCTGTTCACTTACTTTCTCTCCTAGATCTCTCTTATGGGTTGTGTTGTGGTCCCACCCCAGGGGCAGGGTCCATAAGACCTGTGGAACTGGCAGCGACTGACTGAAGAAATATAAAGCTAGAAACGACAAAGAAAGAGACAGGCAACACAGAATAGAATTAAAGGTGGGAACTCAGGGGTCCATTGCCCATTTGTGGGATTCCAGCAATGGCCCAGAGTGTTTGCTCCACTCTACATTTATTGAAGTCTATTTGCCCAGAGGGTAAGAAGAGGGAGGGAACAAAGATGCCAGAAGCTTCTGAGTGAGGATATCAGCTCCTGTTGTTACTATTTAAGGGTTTGAGTAGCTTTAAGAAATCTGAACTCTGAGCCTTGTATTGGGAGAACCTCCCACCTGAGATCGCACACACAGATTTCTAGGGAGGTGTTAAACTCCGATAGTTCCCTGTGGAGTAAAACACCACTGGCATTAATCTCCTCTGAGGAATTGGTGGAGGGAAGAATTTTCCTCCCATCAGCACTACACAGGATCTTCCTCTGCGATAAGGGATATAAGCTCTTCTGCCCATATCTCAGGGCTTTGGCTACTCCTTTGATCTCTGCCCCAGGCAAATGCAAATCTCCAGAATGAGCATCTGCTTTGCCTGTTTTCTAGGCAGGAAACAACCCAGTTAATGTATCTTTCTGGGTCTTTGCCATAGTCTCTTCTATGGCCATTTTTCCTTAGGGTGCTCACAGACCCAGCAGTGGTGTTTGTAAGTTGTATCCCCAATAGTCTAGAATTTCAGAAAAGTCAGGAAGCTTGTGCTAGCAATGGCTAGCTTAAATGTAAACTAGCTGATTTTTCTTTGTTCCAACTCATTTGGCTTACTTTTTAATTTTCCTTTTTTTCTGGGTGTGCTTTCCCTTGCCACAAATGGGGTCTTCGGTCCCCATTCTCCCAGCAGGTTGCCTGATGTCCAATGCTTTGAAAATAATAGTTTTCTAAACTTGGTGTATATTATTTGTTATTGTTTGAGGCAGGAAGTAAATCTAGTCACTATCACATGACCTTGCCCAGAAGCAGAAGTTATATAGTTTCCTCTATTTTGTGTGAAAGTTCTGTTATCGCTACACAAAGGAGCATACGCAGACAGACATACCCGACTGTGTGCTGGGGGAGGGGAGGACATTCTTCCCCCACCTCAATGAAGACAGGATGGAAGGTGGGGAAGAAGCTGGCTCCAAAAGGGACCCCTATAGGGGACATGTCCCCGCATGATAACTGCATCCAGGCAGACTCAGCTGAGGCTCCCAAGGCATGAAGCCTGGAGTCCCCAGAAAGTCTAAGGGGCAGTCAGAGAATAGGGGATGGCACATGGGGCAGGTGAAATAGGCTCTCTCCTTTGCTAGTAAAACGTTGACAGTGATGAGTTGGGGTCCCTCACCCTGAACCTAGCCAGAGTTGACTATGGAGAGACAGAGAGCCTGGGGGAAAGGAGATCTTGGGAGTTCTCACCCCCCGTAATGGCAGACAGGACTCTGGTAATCTGAGCCTGGGTTTCCGGGGTCTGTGCCTCCCTCCATGTCTGATCAGTGAAGCCATAAGAGAAGTTTGGGGCTGTCACAGTGGATGGTACAGACCACAGAGACTCCACTAGAAACTCCACTGGAGCGTGACTATCAGGACTGTATAGTCCCAAGGAGGGCAGAGCCAGTGCACAAGTGACGAGGTTGGGGATACTGTGTCTATTCAAGCCCCAAATGGAACATGTACCAGAAATCCCTGTCCTTCACCTCTGCCACAGGGGCCCTCAGGCTAGTGCCAGCTGTCAGAGGGGAGCATAAGCCCACCCCAACAAATAAACTCATATAAACTAGGGCACTGGACCTCCGACCTGAGCCTCCTAGGAGGGCCTCCCTTCTAGAAGAACTTAGGAGGACAGCATCAGGAAGCCCAAATGGAGCTGGTAAGAGTCCAGACCCCAGGCCCCTGACTACACTGAGCCTCTTTCCCATGGGCTGGATATGGGCTTGGGGTGGGAATAGCATCTGTGAAACCTTAGGACAGAGTCCCACTGAAAGCAGGGCATACCTGGGCACCAGAGACCCAGGAAGGTGCTGGCAGGGAGTGGGGCCTCTGGATACCATGGAAAGTGGTCCCTTTGGACCATGCGCTGAAATGCAGACCACTAACTTGTCTCCTGTGGGCACAGACACAGACACTGAGCTGCACAGAGAAAAAAATAAATGTGCCTCAAAAAGTTTAATCCATCCTGGAAGAGGCCTGGGAGCCATGGAACACAAAGGAGAGGCCCTGCCCTCCTGTCCTAAGTGCTCAGTGTGGCTCTAGAAGACAGCCTTAGCTTGGTGTTTTTGTTGCTTACAGAAGAATACCCAAGACTGAGTAGTGTATAAAGGAATGGAATTTATTTCATACAGTTGCAGAGGCTGAGAGGTCTGAGCTGGAGGGACCCCACCTGGTGACAGCCTTCTTGCTGGCAGGGCTCTCTGCAGGGAATCAGTTAGAGAAGGGGCTGGATGTCAGGATGTCATTTGGATCTCAGGTCTCAAATCCTCCTCTTGTGCAGTCCTCAGTCCCATTCCACGACACCCACCCATCAATTAACCATGAATGGTTAACCCGAGTCCAGAGCCCTCCTGACACAGTCACCACTTAAAGGCCCCTCCTCTCAATCCTGCCACATTAGGGATCGTGTTTCTACAGGAGTTTTAGAGGGAACAAATATTCAAACCATGGCAAGCACAGCAAAGCATAGCAAGACCTCAGGACTCAACCATCTTCTGCCACAGGTCCTGCTGAGGGACAGTTAGTACAATCGAATGGGACCTCAGGGACCAGGGCAGAGCACTCTCTGAGAGACACATTACACAGCCTCTTTTGGGTCAATGTCCACCTTCACTTTGACCCCACGCTCAATGCCATTTCTCTTCAGCCGACACCAGCAAGAATCAGCATTGTCTCTCTCCAGCTCCTTCATGGTCACACTGACCGTGTGGTTCTGACTGTCCCCGATGGATACATGGTACTCTTGCACCTGCTGCTGAGATCCAGTGGTCACAACAAGGATCCTGCAGCTGCCTGGATCAGCCCCTTGGCACCACCCCTTTGTGTAGCTTTCCCACTCTTGGTCATAACTACACTGCATGGTAAATGAGCCTGACTCCAAGCCACTTGTTTCTTCTGGAATGATAACTGGATTCCTGGCAATGGGGTGACCTGGAAAGAAAACATATGTCCCTGTCACCTCCCACCCCAAGGTCAGGGCCATAGCCCCTGCCTTGGGAATAGCTCCCAAACCCAAGTTCTTATGAGGTAAATCACACTAAAGGAAAAAAGTCCACCTTCCAGGTGACAGACATTTGTCCCCCTAGGTCCCTTGGGAAAACCCCTGGAGACCACAGCCACAGACCCCAAAGAAACAAAAAATGTTGGTACTGAGCAAAAATAGCTTCTTATCATTCACCCCTTCTAGCAACAAATGGTCAACAGGTCTTTGTATTTCATGGAAGGTTTGTTGCAACTAACATTATACTCTACTCCCCAATGGGAATACAATACCAAAAGACCCATTCCCACATGACAAATGATGCTGTCATTACTCTTGAATGTTCCTGGAGGTTCTAATGGTGTCCAGTGTCTCTGCTGTACTGTCCCAGCCTGAAGGGCTGCCTTTGATGTCCAGCCAAACAACAACACCAACAGGCCTCCGTGGAGCGTGAGATCTCACTAGCTCCATAAATTTGTCAATTCCTGTTTCAAAATTCCTAGTAAGAGCTAAACTTTAGGATAAAGCAAGTAAAGGTATACCCATTTGCGCCCTCCTGTGCCTTCTTAAGATTTTTACTAAAACCCATGCAAACATGTGTTTGTTGAATCAACAGATGTGGAACCCACAGACAGAAAGGGGCAACTGTATATACAATAGATATAAAAATGCTTAATTATAAAATGACAGTGTACAAATCCAGAATATTATACTAATATATATGAAACAAAATTGTTCAATCGTGATGGGGTAAATAAATACAAACAAAACAAGTGAAAAAATAGAATCAATAAATAATCATGGGGGAAAATAATCCAATGCTATGAAAGAATTTATCCAAATATAAGCTAGCTTTATAGGCAGATATTTTTCATTCTAAGGGAACAAAATACCTTTCCATAAAAAACAGAAATCTGTCACATTCCCCTTGAGATGCTCACATATCCCTGGGTAGAAACATGGACAAAGGCAGCACAGAGATGGCCACAGGAAGGGCCACACCAGGAACACAGCTCTTGGGCCGAGTCCTGACAGCCACACTCAGCCCAGACAGCTCTATGGCCCCAGGCCTGTGGCTGTGGCTGGTGCTGCCCTTGTCCCCGTTCAGCCAGTGTGTTAACAGTGACAGTCTCTGCTCCACATTCAGACTTCTGGCTGCTCTGGAAACAGGAAAAGACCTGACATCACAGGGCCACTCCCTGCATGGGGACGATGGCTGGCAGCAGTGACAGGGCCTGGGCCTCCAGGGTATCTTTGGCTCCCCGGGCTGCTGATGCCTCTCTCCTTCCCAGGGTCTCTCCTACCCTGAGGTCTGGGTCACTGCCAAGGTCACTCTTCGTGTGTTATTTTTCTCACTAATCAACGACTTCCCTGTGTCCTGAGTCTTTCAAAGGTGAGAGAGGAGAGAAGGAGAACAGCACACAGGATGGAAACGCTGCTTCACTCTCCGCAGCACCTGCCTGGATGGGGGAGGCTGAGGTCACGGCCTCTGATGCAGGTGCAGAAGCTCTAAGTGTCACATGCTCCCTCACACTCAGACCCACGATCTCAGGCAGGGGTGGGAGAGAGGGGAGCTCTGAATCCTCCATCCTCAGCTGTGTGGTCACATAACCACACTGGCAAGAGGGAAGAGTTCTCACTGGGGTCAGTGGTCACTTTACCTGGGACCCCTAGGTCAGTTCTTCAATCCCACATGAGCTCCTCCATGGTCAGAGTGAACATGAGGCTTTTCTCCAAGGTGACAGTGAACATGTGGCTTTTATGATTGTCCTTAATGGACACGTGCTCCTTTGTCACATCTTGCTCTGATCCAGTGGTCAAAACAAGGACCCTGCAGGTGCTCTAAACAGCCCCTGGACCCACCACTCCCGTGTTTCTCCCACCTTGTGTTCCAGCCACACTGACTGCCCTGGATCTCTCTTGGTGGCCACTCACTGCAGGGGGACACCGGTAGAGAAGTGGCTGCCAGCAGGAGCCTACAGGACCTCTCTGCCCACCCGACCCAGGCCTGGCCTGGGAGCCGCTGATACCTGAAGCGGCTGAGGGAGCCAGGTCCAGTCTCACTGCCTCTTCGTATACATCCCCCAGTCCCACTCCCGTGATGACCTGCTCATCCATCAATCTATGAATGGAATAATCCATTCCTGAGAACGGAGCCCTCCTGACCCAAGCACCTCTGAAAGCCTCCCCCTTTCACTACTGCTGTCCCAGATGATGTTTATGTGTCAGCAGGAGCTTTAGAGGAGACACATATTCAAACCTCACACTCACCATCCTCTGTGACAGATCTTGCTGAGTGACACTTCATTCTCACAAGTGGGACTACATGGACCAGAGCAGAGCAGAGAGACACATCCAAACACCCATACCCTCTCACCTGGGGTGATGATCACCTTCACTTGGACACCAAGGTCAGTTCCACTTCTCTCAACCCCACACCAGTAAGTGTCAGCGTCATCTTTCCTGAGGTCTTCCATGGTCACGGTGAACATGAGATCTTTATGACTGTCCCTAATGGACAGACGGTCTGTCTTCACCTCATCCTCTGATCCACTGGTCACAATAACGATCTTACAGCTGCCCCAATCAGCTCCTTGACACCACCACTTCCTGTAGTTTTCCCATCCAGAATCGTAATGACACTGCACGGTCAATGATCCCCACTCTGGGCCACTCACTACTTCTGGACCACTGATGGCACTTCCAGCACTGGAGTAGCCTGGAAAACACAAATACATGCACCGGTCACTTCCCAACCATGCCCAGGGCCACAACCGCCTGCCTTGGGAATAGCTCTCAAATCCAAGTGTCTCATGAGTTCAATCACAGTCAAGGAAGAAATATACCTTCCCCATGACAAACGTTTTGTCCTTCAATGTACCACTGGGTCAAGGTCAGCAGGAAAATCACTGCAGGGCTCAGCCACAGACCATAAAAGAAATAACAATGTTGACACTGAATAATAACTTCTTGTAATTCACCACTCTCCCCCTCCCTATGGCCAAAAAATCTTTGTATTTTAAGGACTATTGAAACTATTTTTGTATTATACTCATCTGATGGGGAGAAAAAGACCCATTTCCACAGGAGAGTGATGCTTCCTTGACCCTGGACTGTTCCTGGAAGCTGGAAGGGTGCCCAGTGGCTCTGCTGTAGTGACCCAGCCTAGAGGATTGTCTTTGACGTTCACTGAAACAGTGATGCCAGATGGTCTCCAGAGTCTGTGGGGTCTCATAGTGTCTATAAGTTGTTGTAAATCCCACTTTAAGAATTCCTAGTAAGAGCTAACCTTTAGAGTAAATCAGGTAAAGGTCATGTACAAACAGCATCACCCATTCCACGCCCTCCTTTGCCTGCTGAGATTTTTACTAAACTCAACGGCAATGATTCATGCCATACTTACAGGAAGAGAAGCGGGCACACCTCATTAGCTCTCTTCTTCAATTAGTCTGCCCTGGGAAACACTAGTCTGCATGATATTTTCAGCCTAATCTTCTCTTGAAAGAACTCAAAACGATGAAAATACCTTACATAGACCCCAGTTATAAATTCTTTAAATTCAAGTGCCCCAAAGGGAGACCCATTTATAGTCCACTGAAATGATAGATTCTGAAGATTTATGTACAGGCCTTAAACAATAGCTGCAATTCAACAGGCAGGAACGCACATCTGTTTGTGGAATTCTGTTGTGACGGCCTGAGCTGATAATACACACATGTGCCCCTTTTATCCCTCTTAACTTCCAAGTGAAGACAATAATCACGCGTGCGTCTCCCCACCTCACTCTCTGTCCACAAATCTCCCTGTCAGAGTTTGTTGTCCAACACATTTGGGAAGTCAATGGATAGGTAGGTCACTGTGGTCATTTTATTTCCCCTGATAGCCTCCTTCCCTGAGTATCTCCACTCCCTAAAAATGCATCAAGAAGGACCTTGTTCATTTACTTCATTCAGCGGTTTACGTGGAGCCAGTGTTAAGAAATACCATTCTGAAAAGAAAGTATTTTTATTTTGTTTTGGTTTTTGTCTGTTTCCACAGCACCTAGCATAGAACCTATCAGATAACAAAAACTTGGTTTTTTCTTAACAAATAAGGACAGGGATGAACGACTCAACCCTGCCATCTCCCTGACATGTACCTGTCCCCAAGGATGGACCCCCTTGGTCCCCTGCCCAGAGTCTGGCATCCCAGTGTCTAAAGCATCGGCTGCACTCACCTGGGAGGATGAGAAGGAGCAGAGCAGGGGACAGCCACATGCTTCTATCACTTCTCCTCGCCTTGCCCATCACAGGTCCCAACGCCCTTCAGGGACTTGAAGCCAAGCTCAGAAGAGAACCCCCCAAACTTGCTTCGATCTCGTTTGAGCCTTTTTCTCATTCACCTCTTATTATATATGCAGCTGTTTTTCCAATTTTCCATATTAGGAGAAAAGGGGTGTCATTCTTTAGGAAGAATGAGTCACCACGTGTGGTGCCAGCTGTGTCCTAGTTTTGGGGGGTGTGGGAAAGAAGGAAGACCCAGGCCTGCTCACGTCTGCAAGGGGAGCACCACAGGATCCCAGGGGGAGTCCAGGAATTGAGACATGTCACCTGCTCCTGGCGGGAGAGGACGAGGCTGCAAAGGGGTAAGTGGGGAGGAGGCCCAGTGATGGGGACGTGCTCACATGTACTTCGGACAAAGGCAGCACGCAGGGCTCACGCAGCCTCACAGCAGAGTCCTCCCCACCCCAGACTCCTTCCAGGTGGCTCCACCTCAGGGTGTCTCTGCATCTTCCTGCCCCGGGCGTCCGTCCCTCCCAGGCCTGGCCCGCTGGCCCTCCCCTATGGCGGCCTCCTCGGGGGTCCTGAGTCTCTCTGAAGCCCAGGCCCGTGGTGGGGAGTGTCAGGAGGGAAGGCGGCTCCTCTCTTTGGCTTCCTTTTCCTTTAGTTGCCTCCTCCCCATCTCTTTACCTGTCTTCCCTGGGGGTGGAAAGCGCTTATTCTGCTGACCTCCAAGGTGGCTTTCCCAGCCTCTCCCTCCTCGTCACCCTCCCCCTCTCTCGCCGAATTGATTTTGTCTCTTTTTTGTTGTATATCTCTCATACAAGTGGGTTTTGTTCACATTTGGGAGGCTTCTATAGCAGTTTACTTTGTGCTTTAACTTCCTCTTCCACCTGTAAGCTATACCTTAAGGTGCGTGGACAGAGAGGGGTTTTCTGATCCAGACTGAGGGGGACTGAAGCTGGGCTCCTGCAGCCCCTGTAGCTGCCACGGTCTCCCCAGACATCACATGAGGTTAAAGAACTTGCTGCCGTCTGGCCTGGGAGCCGACACTGCCTGCAGCCAAGTGGGGCGCCCGCAGGGATCCACGCGTTTGTGGGGCCGCTGCATGGACAGTACCCTGGCCTCCAGGGTCACTTCTGCCCCCCACTCCCTGCCACACTCTGACTCTGAGCACAGAGCCTCCCTGGGGTTTAGTGCGTGTGTCAGTTAGACTCAGGGCTGCGAAGCCCCAGGTATTTTACCTGCTCTTTACCTGCCCAGACCACCAAACCCCAGAAACATCCGGCCCTGCGGGCTCCTAAGCATGCGGAGTCATCTCCGCGTCCCTGGAGCGCACCCCGTCACCAGCCCTTCTTGTTATCTGGTCCGTTAGAGTGGAGCCATCAGCACAGGGGACTGATGTGTTCTGGGCAGAGGCAGGAGGAGGCAGGTCTCCCAGGACTGTACTAGGAGAAAAGAAAACTAACACGGCCCCAGACAGCGACAGTGCACTGCTGTCCCACCCAGTGACAGCAAGCCGCCTGTGCTCCTTTCCGGTGGATCCTGGACAATAGTCACACAGGACACCCTCTACTCCAGGACATTGCTCCCCCTGGGCGGAAGCTGCAGTGTGGCCACTCCTTGGTGAAGTTGCCACTGGCCCAGGGACACCGTAGACAAAGGCCGCCTCGTGTGCTCTCGGCCTTGAGGGTGGCGCTCATCTCTGTTCTTCCCACAGAGCGGGAAATCCTTCTCAATGTGCTGTCTTGGTCACGGTAGAGGGGCAGCTTTAGGGGCTCCCAGCTGGTCTTCCCAGCAATGGTGACTCTTCCTCACAGGCCACGAGTCAGTAGAAGGTCCCCGCCAATTGGCTGGTGTGTCCACCTCTAGCGTGTTGCCAGAAACCAGGGGCAGAGCCACGGGGTCCCCTGTCTTGTCTCTGGGATCTCGATCTTGCCTCTTGTTTCATTCAGAACTTGCTGCCTGGTCCACTATTATACTCACCTTGCCCTGGACAGCTCCGTGCTCCCACCAGCCCTCCACCCTTCTGGAATTCTCCCAGTCCCCTGACCTTAGCGGCTAGGTAAGGGGCTGTCCTCCCACCAGCCTGGCCTGGAGAGGACACCAGCGCTGAGCCTCTCTACGATGCTAATGTCCCCTCACCAGCATATTCCTACCGGCCCTGGCAACTGGCGTGCCCTCCTGCATGTCACAAGGATACTACTGATTTGGTGGGCCTTCAGGTCAGATATAATGGTTCCATTTTATCTGCTGAATTCTGTGAGCATTTAATAAAATTCCTCCTTTTAAGCAGTTTTCGATTCACAGTAAAATTGACAGGAAGTACAGAGATTTCCCGTGCGCCTCCTGCCCTCACTGGGCACAGCGTTCCCCATGAGAGTGGTGCCCTTGTCTGATGAACCTGCCCTGACCCATCCTTATACCCAGTGTCCTCAGGCGCTCTGGCTGTTACACATTCCTTGGGTTTGGGCCCACGTGTAATGACAAGCGCCCCCACTATAGTGTCATACAGAGTAGTGTCATGGCCCTAAAATTCTGTGTTTCCTCAGGCGTTAGGTCCCTTCTCCACACTCTGCCGGTGTCTTGACTGTGTTTGACATGTGGCTTTCTTGCTTCCAAGCTTCAGAGCCCCCCCCAGTAGCACATTAGCCCCTGCCTTACAGCTTTGCAGGTGCTGACTGCCCCTGCAGTGTGTGTCAGTGCCCTTGTGCCCCCAAATGCTTCCTGATCTGCTGGATCCATCAGGACCCACAACCACACACCTGGTTCCTACCGAGATGTTAGTTTTGCCTTTCCGTCAGCAACCCACCACGTCTGCAAGTGAATCCTGGTAACACTTAACCTCAGTCGGGTCTGGTGGTCAGGAGAGGACAGAGGAGCAGATTCCTGCAGGTGATCCTCAGAGGACCGCAGTGTCCGATGAGGCCTCTGCAGCATTGTCTCTGGCAGGGAGCCATTATCTCCTAGCAAGGGCGTCAGTCACTCTGCAGACTCAGAGAGCCTCAGGAGGACTCAGGTGCGTTGGCAGGCTCCCCCTCCCATGTCCCCGGCCTTACTTTACCCCACCAGGGGTATGGGGCACTGGGACACACACTTTAGGGGTGACTCTGAACTGAGTCACTGACTGAGGCTAAGACTTAAGCTTTCACTGCAGCTTTACCACCCTTAAAATTAGTTCTTGGCCTGATCAGCGCAATCATTCCTCCTGATACGGGGGATGAGCAGCCTTCAAATGCTGCCAAGGAGAGTGCACAGTTGCTCACCAAAAGTGTGAACTGAAATGTTCATAGCAATGCTAGCCATGATGGCCAAGAACTTGGAATTAGCCAAATGCCCAACAAACACTGAAATGGGTAGATTTGAAAAAAAATAATAAAAAGTAGAAAAATGTTTCAAATTGTGCACTTTAAATATACACCATTTCCTTTATTCCAAGTGTATGTCAATGAACCTGAAAGGAAGGAAGGAAAGGAGCCCAATGCTCCTGCTGTCCTGCCCTCCCCTGTAAGTTCCTGGCTGTAAGTAGAAGCACCCAGGCTCACTGAGATACCTTGAGGTCCCAGAGAAGACTCGGCCTCCAACATAAACAGAAGCTCAGGAGTCTCCTTTAGCACATCCTCCTAGACCTGGCCCACCAAGCCCCCTAGACCCCTGGTGCTGCCAGAAAAGTCCTTTGCTGCTCTGCCTCCCTGCCCCAACTCTGAAAGTCCCTCTGAGGGTGAAAACCCAACTTCCTTTGTCCTAGGAAGACTAAGCCCAGGCCAGTGGACCAGGTGCTGTGACAGACTGATTTTAGAGTGAAAGTAAATTTGAGCACATCTGAGCTGATGGTAAGGTGGGCATCCCTATGAAACAGTCGGTAGGTACTGGAAAAGATCCAGGAAATGGAAAGACACACAAAATGCACGTGGGATAGTCCTGTGCGTGGAGGTGATTTTAGTGTTCAAGATGGGGATGGTCCCCAGAGAGAAGAGCATCAGGACAGACACCAAGTGATGGCAGGAGCAGGGGTGAGGGCATGGTGGGAGATTTAGCAAAGAAGAGAAAAAAGAGAAAGGGAGTTGGTGACAGGGCCAGAAGAACTGTCCAAAGGCAGAAGGGAGAGGCTGGAAACTGACTTTGGAGTCAGCAGAGTAAGCAGTTTCAGTAGAGTAGGGTGGCCAAAAGGCCATAGTCAGGGGGAGGCATACAAAAAGATGGGAAGGAAGCATCTGGGGCAAAAATAAAGCCAAAGGAAAAAGGCACATTCCCTTCCTGACACTCCCTATCACAGGCCTTGGTTTCAGAATGATTCAGGACTTCAGAGAAAGCCATCTGAGGGGAAGGCCAGCAGGTCAGACTCTGAGATGGACAACAGCCCAGGACAGGAAGATGTACGAGATGCCTTGCTGGGGGAGGAGGTGTTTGGGGGCATCTAGATGGACTCTGGGGCATGGGGGGATTCTCCAGGGAAGCTGAGCTGAGCCCTGCATACCACCTTCTTCCCAAGTGTGAAGCCAGATCTCCAGGGTGGAAGGGAGAAAAGGAAAAATGGTTTTTATTATCTAACAGTTACTAAGTCAGGTGTTGGGGGAGAAATTTTAAAATAACATAATAAGTATATTTCCTAGGATACTGTTTTTTTCAACCTGGGTGGGAGAGGGAGAGAGAGAATGATAGAGGGAGGCTGATGGCGGATGGGTAGATGGGTGGACGAGTGGACAGAAAAATAGTGACATAAAACACAACACGTGTGCATGTGCACACTGAAAGTATGACATTGCTAATAAACCATCTAACGGAGAAACATAAATCATCTAACCACAAGAGGGGAGAAAACTAAAAACACATCATTGCACCCTTGAAGAACAAGATCATACCATACATCTACCCCTTGATTAGTTCACCCCCTATGGCTTTAAGAGTTTGATTTCACAGCACTTTAAAAGAACTGAGCAGATAGTAGGAGCATGACCATGATGGCCAAGAACTTGTAATTAGCCAAATGCCCAACAGTGTTGAGCACTGACACCTCTTGGATAGGGTTGAGGGATCCAGAACCAACTTTGGGGTCCAAGTTAGAATCACCATTTACCCAGGTAGGAGCTACTCCCTTCTCGGATCTGGTGTAGACATCGTGAGGACTCAGGACTTTCCTTCTTTCTTCTGCAAAAAGATGAAGAAGAGTCTTGAAATTGCGCAGAGAATACATGTGTGCACATGCTTGGATGTGCCTGTGTGTGCTGTGCATAGGTACACATGTGTATGTGCACGAACAGGCCTGTGCACGTCTGTGTGCTGTGTGCCTGTATGTATGCATGTGCACACATGTGTGGGGAGTGCTACACCTGACTTCTAGAAGGACTGAAGTGAGAGCACGTATGGGCATCTCTGCCTGTGTTCATCCATTATGCGCAGCAGGAAATGAGAAGGGCCAGCTCAGCAAGGTCAGGCTCAGCCCAGTTGAGACAAAAGGCAGGGCCTCCTAGCCGGTCACTTGGAGCATCCTGTCACCCTCAGTGCAACCACAGCATGATGGGAGGACTTTTCAGATGGACAGGCAGAGGGCATGCTACAAAGCCTCAGTCCTTATGGTCTCAGGGCAGGACAAGTAAGTAGTGACCAAGAATCTGTTGGTGACCCTCTCTTCCTGATGACCCCTCCCTATTCCAGTGCCTTTGCTTGGTAGCATGAAGGCAAAGGAGGGTAAGGGACTCAGACCCATTCCTGGAAAAAGAAAGGGCAGGATGTACCATAGTGGGGTGCCCTCCCTGGGACCTCCTCCAGCTGCCCTGAGCCTTTGAGGGGACTCTGAGCTCACCTGAGAGAGAGTTAGCCTGCAGCTCCCACGTCCCTCAGTCCTGTCTGCACCACGGGCAGCAGGACATGACCACCCTGCACACAAACACACACCTACTCAGTAATGCTTCTGTTTTTCATGGGTCCATTTATAAAGCAGAGAAAATCTTTTGAGTTTAGTATATGCAGATATGGTGTACATCTGTGTATATGCCGGGGGGAAGTCTATTGGCTGTGGAATGTTTCAGAAGTTGACTGAAAAAGAGAACAAAGGTGGAGCTGGAGTAGATGAGTGGAAGGGAGGAGAAACAGGAAGAGAATTGGAGGCTGCGACCATCTGAGCCTGGAGAAATCAAGAAGCCTCAAAATGGTCTGGGCACGGTGGCTCAAACCTATAATCCTAGCACTCTGGGAGGCTAAGGTATGTGGATTGCCTGAGCTCAATAGTTCGAGACCAGCCTCAGGAAGAGCAAGACCCTGTCTCTAAAAATAGCAGGGTGTTGTGGTGGGCGCCTGTAGTCCCAGCTCCTCTGGAGGCTGAGGCAAGAGAATCACTTGAGACCAAGAGTTTGAGATTGCTGTGAGCTATGATGCCACAGCACTCTACCTAGTATGACGAACTGAGACTCTGACTCAAAAAAAAAAAAAAAAAAAAAACCTCAAAATTCAGGAAAGCTTGGATGGGGAAAGCCATGAGATCAACCACTCCAAGTCTGGCTTCCTGGCCTTCACACACTGAGAGCACCAGCAGAAGCCAACCCATGGCCCTCTTACAGCCCTCCTAACAGGTGAACAGATCAAGGCCCCCAAAGACTTTTCCTATGGTACCTATGCTAAAGCCATAGGTGTTTAGCTGCCTTCTGGGGCCTCTCCCCTGGGGGCCCTTGTGTGGCCCTGGGTCAAGGGAGAAACAGCAAAGTCTTCAGTGGGCCTCCCACTTCTCATCTATACCTCTGAGTACTTAAGGAGAGTCCCCAAAAGGAGCCTCAACAAAAAAAATTCTTCAGCCAGGAAATTAGGCAACAGACAAGATGCACGTGAGACAGTCCTGTGCACGACGGTGATTTTAGTGTGTGGGGTGAGGTTGGTCCGCAGAGAGAACAGCATCAGGA
>CAUYRH010062819.1:0-13292 GCA_963574655.1 Perodicticus potto | reverse complement strand
TAATTCAATCATGGGGTACAGTGTGCGGGCTTGACATACAATCGGAGATATTTTCATCCACCTGATTGACATACCATTCATGAGATTTTCTCATTTACTATGTGAAAATATTTTTGATCCGCGTTTAGAAGTTTTCTCCTGACCCTTCAAATATGCACCACAAGTTTTAAGAACTATAATATTGCAAAGGTATTACTGTGTCTCAATGAAGAAGAAAGCTTGTGAAATGCAGAAAAGACAATGATAAAAATCAAAGTCATCAGTGATATGTTGTAATGGCCACCCTTGCCAGCCAATCTCTTCCCATAAGCAACTCCTACCATTTTTGTAACTTCTTACCATAAACGGCAAGCTCTGGAAGAGAATGTGGTAAATGTAGGTGTCCTGTAAGAGCAAATGACCCTGTGGGAGAGGGTGGGCTCTTTGTTTTGTCCCTGATGTGCTTGAGACACAGATAATTAAAAGGCTGAAGACTAGTGTTCTAGACAGGGCTTCTTTTTTTTTTTCATTTTTAGACAGAGTGTCACTCTGTCACTCTGGGTAGAGTGACATGGCATCATCTTAGCTCATAGCAACCTCAAACTCTTAGGCTCAAGTATTCTTCTTGCTTCAGCCTCCTGAGTAGCTGGGACTACAGGCGCCCACCACTATTTTTAGAGATGGCGTCTCACTGTTGCTCAGGCTGGTCTCGAACTCCCAAGTTCAAGTAGTCTACCTGCCTCGGCCTCCCAGAGTGCTAGGATTGCTGTGCCCAGCCTAGAAAGGGCTTACTTCTTCTTCTTTTTTTTTTTTGAGACAGACTCTCACTATGTTGCCCTCAGTAGAGTGCTGTGGCGTCACATCTCACAGCAACCTCGAACTCTTGGGCTTAAGCAGTTCTCTTGCCTCAGCCTCCCAAGTAGCTGGGACTATAGGCGCCCGCCACAATGCCCGGCTATTTTTTTTTTTTTTGCAGTTTTTGGCTGGGGCTGGGTTTGAACCCGACACCCTTGGTGTATGTAGCTGGCGTAACCACTGTGCTACAGGCGCTGAGCCTAGAAAGGGCTTCTTCTATGAAGCAACAGCACAAGCATCTCATGGGAGTTTATTAGAAACATAATCAGGAATTGGGGTTATGCCCCAGAGGAACCATCTGGGCGATTCTGATGCATGTTACAGTTTGAAAAGCAGAGCGCTGGCCCGTGGCTCAAGGAGTAGGGCGCCGGCCCCATATACTGTAGGTGGCAGGTTCAAACCTGGCCCCAGCCCAAAACTGCAAGAAAAGCAATGCACAGTGCTTGGACTCTGGGAGCTGGCCAGGTTAGGACGAATTGAAAGTAGGAGTTCACTTGGGAAGCGGGAGGGAACTTTGCAGCATGGAGGTCACTGATATTACACGACTGTCTGTGTGATTAAGCTTTCTGAGAGAGGGACCACCTAGGTTTGGCATCTCAATGTCTAGCCCCATGCCTGGCCCTTAATAGGTGCTCAGCTCATATGTGGTGAGTGAATCAAGGAATGAATAAGTGAATGAAAAAGTGCTCTCTGGAGCTGGGCCTCTTATGTCTTTTTTTCTCTCTTTTTTTAAATTTCTAGGATTGGAACATCAATTAACATCTGACCACTGCCAGCCCACTCCCTCTCACCTACGTGGATCACATCTCTGGGCTCCAGAGAGGAAGCAGGTCTTGGGTGAACAATGATTTCAGCGTTCTTATTATTGGCCATTGGGACCTGCCTTACCAACTCTTTTGTGCCAGGTAGGATTGTGGACACAGGTGGAAGGATGAAAAGACTTGGTGCAAGTTGGGCAGGAGGAGGGCAGTATCTGTGTTCAAGGTCATAGAACCATAACAGTATTTAAGAGCTGGAAACAAAGTGTTCAGAACAGGAGATCTCAGCTCTGGTTTCCATGTGTTAGTGTTGGATAAGTTATTCTTTTTCTTCTATGTTATCTGTTCTTTGACTGGAGTTTCTGTTTTTCTCTTTTATCTATAATAAAGTAAAATATTACTAATTTTATAGATTCTTCCAAGTCTTAAATGCTGTCACCCGCTGTTTTTTTTTTTAATTAAATCATAGTCGTACACATTAATGCAATCATGGGGTACAATGTGCTGGTTTTATATACAATTTGAAATGTTTTCATCAAACTGGTTAACATAGCCTTCACAGCACTTTCTTAGTTATTATATTAAGACATTTATGTTCTACATCTAGTAAATTTCACATGAACCCTTGCAAGATACACTGCTTATTGGTTTTATCTGCCTACGTTCCCTCATGACAATACATCTTTTTTTTTTTATAGTTAGTAGTTCTTGCTTGTTAACTCATTTTCAGTAGGAGTTTTGTGTTTTGTTTTGTTTTTTTCTATTGGAGACTCATGTGGAAGTGTTTCTATTAAGATGTCTGATTCTTTCAGGGCCCTAGGGATTCAACTAATTCTAGGCAAGTTTTTATGCTAATTTCCCAATTTGTGATTCTTAACACTATAAATTCAGATCCCCATTTAGGGGATCAGATTTGGACCTATCTTTTCCCCTTCTGTGGTCCCAAAGCAAAATGGGTGGATTAAAACATTGACCAGTCATGGTGGCTCACACCTGTAAATTTAGCACTCTGGGAGTCTGAGGCAGGAGGATCATGTGAACTCAGGAGTTCGAGACCAGCCTGAGCAAGGAGGAGACCCTGTTTCTACAAAAAAAAGAAAAATTAGCCGGGCATTGCGGTGGGTTCCTGTACTCAGGAGGCTAAGGCAGGAGGATCTCTTGAATCTGGGAGTTTGAGGTTGCCTCGAGCTAGGCTGATGCTGTGGCACTCTAGCCTGGGCAATAGAGTGAGACTCTGTCTCAAAACAAGCAAACAAACAAAAAATCAAATTCTGGTATCACTTTATCTGCTCTGACATCCAAGCTTTCCTCAATATCAGCTCCTATTTCCCCCTCTGGTTTTAGATTCTCTCTTAAATTCTACCTCCTAGGGATTTTCCTTCCCTCTTTTCCTACTTTTTCAAGCTATGTGCCATTTTTGACTATTTTCAGCATTTTGGTATGTGTAGTGAGAGAGGGGTACCCTCTTCCCCTCAATATGTCCTGGGGCTGGCAGTCTCCACCTGCCCTCAATTTCCTCATCTGTCTTCTGGAGATACTTCCTCTTCCTAGGGCTGTATGAATTCTATGGTATGGCCTCAGTGGCTGGCAACGAGTGGGTGCTGGACGAACGTTGGTTTCTTCTCTTAGGAAGACTATTTCAACAGACGAGAGTGGGGTACGGGGAGCATTGACCCAACAAGTCAATAGCTGAGGTGGGGACCAATGAAAAATGCTCAAATGTTCAGCAGTTCAACTTTTTGTATCTTTATCATTTAGCCCTTCTGATGGGTGGGTGGTGGTATGACATTGTGTTTTCTTTCTTTCTTTTTAAAATTAAGTATAACTTCCAGTAAAGAGCAGAAAGCATAGCATAGTGAATTTTTATACATATATATTGGTACCTATTTCCAGTAATGGGACATCAGTAAGCTTCCATGTGCCCCTCCCAGCCAACCCCTGTCCCAGGCCATAAGAAATGGCCAGAGTTATTCCTGCCACCATAGGCTCGTTTTGCCTGCTTTGAACTTCATATGAATGGAATCATGTCTGTACCCATGAGTGCTCTCTCCATTTGTGCACACCTTGTAATAGTCTCCAGAAACAGTGGCCTCTGGTATTCAGTTGTTCAGAGCCATCATCACTTAAACCAGTCCTCTAGAGAGGAAGTCAGTTTGATATCAACTAAATCCTTCCTAGGGGAACAGGCATTGGTGAAAAGGACAAGAGCTCTGCTTTTGGAGGACTCCTAGTCTAGCAGGGAGCAAGTGCATGGGGACCAGGCCAGCTGGTGGCAGAGCCATGCTGGCTGAGGGCTGCAGGTGCAGGCCTGGCTGGCTCCTGGAGGTGGAGATGGGGGCGGGTGGTCAGGATGGGCCAAAGTTCTTCACCCAACGAGGCTCCATGACCAAAGGTACTGTGGTGGTGTGGCACCCATAGCTCAGTGTTTAGGGTGCCGGCCATGTGCACCAGGGCTGGTGGGTTCAAATCTGGCCTGGGTCTGCTAAATAGCAATGACAACAACAACAACAAAAAAATAGCCGGGCGTTGTGGTGGGTGCCTGTAGTCCCAGCTACTTGGGAGGCTGAGGCAAGAGAATTGCTTGAGCCCAAGAGTTTGAGGTTGCTGTGAGCTGTGACCCCTGGCACTCTACTGAGGGCAGCGTAGTGAGACTCTATCTCAAGGAAAACAAAAACAAAGGGACTGTGGTGTGTTTTGAGGAAGGCAGAAGGCAGACTAGGACCAGCTTGGGCCCTTGGGACCTCTGAGTAAAACCCATGGCCCAGGCCACTTGCCCAGGCTTTATCTCCTGTCGTCCTCTAACTGCCCCTGGGTAGCTGAGGGTCTCTCATTTTCTTGCGGCAGAAACTCTGATAGGAAAAACTTCCCTAAAGGTACCCCTGGACAGAGGCACCCAGATACTCCAGGTTCCCAGCTGACTGCCTGTGAGGTCTGAAAGTAGTGCCCTCCGCAGACGATTCCAGGAGTGAGGGGTAGAGCTGGGGCTGCTGGCTTGAGGGTGGTGGACTGAGGGTTTGGAGTTGGGGTGATGGAGGGGAGGCCTCTTAGGCAGGGCCATGAGGTGTGCTTGGGTCCGAGGCTAGAGGTGGAGCCTCCTGCCCGCTCCCCTCTGCAGCTCTAATCTTGGTTTCATTTCTAATGTTGCTAAGGGTAACCTACAGTGTTAGGGAGATGCTGTGTGTGTGTAGAGCACTTGGCACACTGCCCAGAACCCTGCATGGGTAAGGAGAGCCATTCCGGGCACGCATGGTGTCCTGAGGGTCAAACACAGATCTGAGCCCAGCCAAATGATGGAAACTGAGACTCAGTTGTGTCCCCAGCCCACAGACATGCCACATGGTCTTCGACAAGACTTTTCTATCCCTCCTGACTCCAGCCTTCCCCTCAATGCAGTGGGAGGCCATGGAGAGAGGAGCTCGCCAAACAGCTCCTGCCTCTAGGCTTCTGTGTCCCACGGTAAGGTTGACAGGGGACCCAGGCACAGGCTGAGGTCCCACAGATCAGAATGACACTGACCCCCACAGTCAGACCTCTGCCTAGAAGAAAAATGGATCCCAGCGCTGGAGATGGGGTTATGGGCAGGCAGGGTAGAGGGGGCAACTTTTGACCCTCTCCTGTGGGTCAGCTGTGTCCCTTGCCTTAACCAGTCCAGCCTTTATAATGACTGGTACAAACAACCTGCCTTGAGAGGGGAGGAAACTGAGACTCAGGGAGGTGATTTGCCTAGGGTCGCATGGCTGGTACTTGGCACAGCTGGGGTGTCAATGAGTTCTGTCAGGCACTAAAGCCTTGGGCATACATGAGAGAGAGACAGAGAGAGGTGATTTTAGTCTCATTTTATCTCAAGACTTAAAATGCTGTCCAAATGGATTGTCACCAGCGAATGAGTGAAGAGTGATGGCTGAGGGGTTAAAGACTGAGAATGCCCTTCTTGGTGATTGATCCTAACAAGAGCAAGATTGTGGGGCTGCAATTTATATGCAGTACATTAAACAAAAGGCAAGTTTTACTTCTAGCGCTGCCACCGAGTCAGATTCCTGCTGAGTCTTCTTTAATGAATTATCCGAGCAGAGTTTATAATTGATAGCTGGCTACATCTGGGACTCCTGCCATTGGCAGCAACTTGTTCTGTTGAATAGGTTACACATTACTCTCCTCACTGTGCTGGCGTAATTGATCTGCTGCCTTCTCACATCATCTCTCTGCTGGCTGGAAGGAAAGAGCAGGGGTTTTGGAGTAAAGCCCAGCCCACCAGTGTCCACTGGCGCTGTGCAGCCTTGGGTCACTTGTTGTCTCTGAGCCTTGGTCTCTTCATTCTGAGACCCGAGAGAAGACCCCAGGGTTCACAGGCTTGTTTGGGGGATTTGACTGGCACAGGTTGATAAACCACAGGTGTGTTGTCTGAGCTGGGTAACTGTTGCTCCCTCCTCCAAGTTCAGGCATTCCAGCCTCAGCAGTGTGGTGTTGGTGATAGGAATCCGCCCTTATCCCCGGCAACTAACTCTCTGCCCCTCTCTCTGTACAGAGAAAGAGAAAGACCCTGAGTACTGGCGACGTCAAGCTCAACAGACCCTGAAACATGCCCTGGGGCTTCAGAAGCTCAACAGAAATGTGGCCAAGAATGTCATCATGTTCCTGGGAGATGGTGAGGCCAGAGAGAGGTGCTGGGCAGGGTGCCTAGGTGGGGGAGCCCAGGGTGCCAGGCTGAGGCAAAGGGGCTGTGTTGATGAGGCTGGGGTCCTAAGGGGAGGGTATTTAAGAGATTTGGGGGGTTCCAGGCTATGGACCCTAGGGGTCCCCTCAGGGTCTGGGGAAGGGAGAGAAGGGCTACCAGTCACATTTACTGAACCATGCCCTGGTACTGCTGTCCCAGCCTGCCATGGCAGCAAACCAGAGCACTCTAGGTACCCAAGAAGGCTGACTGGAGTGGTAGGGAGTCAAGAGACTGAGGTCCCCACTCCCTGCCGCAGGGATGGGTGTCTCTACAGTGACAGCTGCCCGCATCCTCAAGGGCCAGCTCCACCACAACCCTGGGGAGGAGACCAAGCTGGAGATGGACAAGTTCCCCTTCGTGGCCCTCTCTAAGGTGAGCCCCAGCTTCCCACCTCTCAACTTGGCAGATGGAACAAGGGGCAGGGAGCCCACTGTAGGCCCTGGCATGGCCATCAGACCTCCAGGTCCCTGCAGCCCCACTGTGAGACAAGAAGGAAGCAGCCACTTCCCAAGAATTATTTTAAGGCTTTAACTCATTGATTTAGAAATCCTTTTATTGGATTGGCGCTCATAGCACAGTGGTTACGGCGCCAGCCACATGCACTGAGGGTGGCAAGTTCAATCCCAGCCCAGGCCAGCTAAACGATGACAACTGCAACAACAACAAAAAATAGCCGGGCGTTGTGGCAGGAGCCTGCAGTCCCAGCTGCTTGGGAGGCTGAGGCAAGAGAATCACTTAAGCCCAAGAGTTTGAGGTTGCTGTGAGCTGTGACGTCATGGCATTCTACCGAGAGTGACAAGGTAAAACTCTGTCTCCAAAAAAAAAAAAAAAAAAGAAAAGAAAAGAAATCCTTTTACTGAAAAGTCACATACATAGAAAAAATGCACAAGTGTACAGCTTGAATTCTCATAAATCACTCATCTATATAATAAGCATCAGGTCAAGAAGCTAGATGTGACAGCAGCCAGAGGCCCCTTCGAGTCCCCTCCAGTCCCTAGACCCCTCCCACCAACAGTAGCCACTGTCTTGACTTTGAACACCATGGCTGAACCTTTCTCTCTCTTTTTTTTTTTTGAGGCATAGTCTCACTTTGTCGCCCTCTGTAAGAGTACCATGGTGTCACAGCTCACAGCAACCTTGAACTCTTGGGCTCAAGTGATCTTGCCTCAGCCTCCCAAGTTGCTGGGACTACAGGCACCTGCCACAATGCTTAGCTAGTTTTAGAGATGTGGTCTCACTCTCTTGCTCAGGCTGGTTTCAAACTCCTGAGCTCAGGCAATCCACCTGCCTCAGCCTCCCAAAATGCTAGAATTACAGGCATGAGCCGCCTCGCCCAGTTGCTGTACATGCTTTTGTGTTTCAAATGGACAGAATCATACAGTGTACAGTCATCCCTGGGTGCCTGAGGGGTCTGATTGCAGAACCTCCCAAAGGATACCAAACCCCACATGGATGCTCATGTCCCTGGTATATAATAGTGTAGTATTTGTATATAACCTACACACATTAAATGACTTCTGATACTTAATACAGGGTAAACCCTACAGTTGTTACACTGTATTTCTTAGGGAATAATAACAAGAAAATAAGTCTGTACACCATTCAGTACAATTGCAGAATCCAGAGATATGGAACCCATGGAGAGCCAACGATATACTCTTTCGCAGGCAGTTCCAGTTCATTTATTCTTTCCCAGTTCACGAAGTTAATTAGATTATCTGGCCCCAGAGATGTTTTGGTTCTGGTTCCCGATCACTGCAATAGAGCAGATATTGCAATGAGACGAGTTATATGAGGCTTTGGTTTCCCGGTGTACATACAGGTTACATTTACACTACACTGCAGTTTATTAAGTATGCAACATCATGTCCAAAAAATGTACATATCTTAATTTTAAAATACCCTATTGCTAAAAAAAAAATGCTAACGAAGTGAGCCTATGCTGTTGGAAAAATGGCACGAATAGATTTGCTCCACGTGAGGTTGCCAGAAACCTTTAATTTGTAAAACAAAAAAAAAAAAAAAAAGAAAGAAAAAAAGGCAATATCTGTGAAATGCAGCAAAGCAAACTGCAGTAAAACCAGGTATGCCCATACCAGTTCGTTTGTTCCGTGTAGTGTACCCTAGTGGTGGCTGGTGGTAGTGGTGGCGTGGATGTGGTGTCCTGTAATAACCTCCAAACACTCTGGGTCAGACCCCAGGTCGCTTCTGGGGGGATAGCAGGGACTGTGGTGCTGTCTGTGCCTTCAATGTGCTCTCAGGCTGGTGGGAAAGGGAGGCAGGCACTTAGTTTTAGAGCCTCTACCAGGGGTGAACAGAGGCTGCCACAGGCAAGCAGCAGAGGCCTCTCAGTCCCGGCCTCCCCTTCCCCGACCCCCCTGCCCTGCTCTTGTCTCTAGCCCCTCCACCTGCTTAAGAAGCCCCCTCTTCTCCCTTCTCCAGGACTCACTGCTCCCCCACCCCTTGCTGGGTCCTGAAGCCTCAGATCCAGAAAGAGATCTCCATTGACCCACCTCCCTGGCCCCGACTCCTCTGCCAGCCCTTCCTCTGTAGGCCTGAGAGATGGGGTCCTGCCCGGCACTGCTAGGGTACAGGGAATAGCAGGAAGCAGGCAGCTGGGTGACCCTCTGGCTTGGAGGGACCCGGGTGGGTAATGGTCTCAGCCCAGGCTATAAAGGAGCTTCTCTGTGACCCTTGTGCCCTGGTGCCCATGGTGTGAGTTAACGGGATGGGCAGCAGCTGGGCCAGGGCCTGGCCATCTCTTAACCCTCTTTTCCCACCTGCAGACGTACAACACCAATGCCCAGGTCCCTGACAGCGCGGGTACCGCCACCGCCTACCTGTGTGGGGTGAAGGCCAACGAGGGCACTGTGGGGGTGAGCGCAGCCACGGAACGCACCCAGTGCAACACTACACAGGGGAACGAGGTCACCTCCATCCTGCGCTGGGCCAAGGATGCTGGTGAGGGGGACAGTGGGGAGGGGAACAGGGCCCAGCTTTGGGGCCTGTCTGGGCCTCAGTTTTTCCAGCTGTATAATGGACAGAGAGTAGGAAAAGATGCCCTCTGGGGCTCCCAGCTCTATATGGGCATCTATTAAATGTCCTCGGGACCCCTCTCATGACAGGGAGCCTGGTGGCTCAGGGCTTGCTCAGTTAAGGGTTCCGGGCCCAGTTCATTTGCCTGAGTCTATTCATTTGACTGACGTGGGTATGAGAATGTAGCCCCTCATAGGTTTAGAGAGAGGAGGGTCATGATCTAGCCGGGCGCCAGCCCTGTGGGGTTCAGGAAATGCCTCCTCCTTCTCCCTTCCTAAATTTAGGAGGCCTGGCCCACACCCCCCTGGGAACTTGGAAGTCAGGCAATGACGCTGACAGATACAGGAGATGGGACCACACTCTACGTGTGATCCCCTATGAGGGGCCTCTGGGGGACTTCCTGTGGGGGTCCTTGATGAAGGGGAGGACACTGGCCTAGCTGCTCACAGCTCAAAGGCCCCCAAGGGTGGGGAGAGAAGATTGCAGAGTCAGAGTGTCCCACCCATCAAGCTGTTTGGAAGCCACCATCCCCCCCCATATAGATGGAGAGACTGAGGCCTGAGCAAGCAGTGGAACTGACAGGCCACTCTTGTGCTGGGAGAGGGAGGGAGAAGGCAGCTGGGAACCCCATCTGCAGATGAGCCAACCACTCCTCTCCCAGGGAAATCTGTGGGCATCGTGACCACCACGAGAGTGAACCACGCCACGCCCAGCGCTGCTTATGCCCACTCAGCTGACCGGGACTGGTACTCAGACAACGAGATGCCCCCAGAGGCCCTGAGCCAGGGCTGCAAGGACATCGCCTACCAGCTCATGCACAACATCAAGACCATTGATGTGAGTGCCAGGGTGTGGCCGGGGTGGCGATAGGGGATGTGAGGCGGGGCCTGAGCTGAGCAGGAGGCCTCAGGCCCAGGCTGGCCCGGGACAAGTGTCCAGGCCTGGCTCCCCACGCCTGGGAGGGCTCTGGCCGCAAGGGCATTTGCGGTTGGGCAAGCAGGCGCTATAGGGTTTCTCTGCAGCAGAGCTGTGGGGTGAACCTCATGTGGCCTCCACCGCACCTCAATGACCAGCCACCCGGGGATTATTCCATAATCTGCAACCTGGAGCTGCACCCCACCCTCAGCTCCCACAACACAAGGGCGGGCACAGTGGCCATCGGAGGGGAGGGCCTGCCCTGAACATTCACACGTACTTGGGCAGACAGGTGTTTGCCGGCAATGTGATCTTGGGCCAGCTCCTTATCCTCTCTGCTCCTTCCCTTCCACGACCCCTTTGTGAACTGTGCCTGCCTTGTAAGCCCACGGCAGGAACCAAATAAGACCCCCCTGGGGAGAGAACCTCAGGCCCAACTCAGAATGGGCTTTGGGGTGGTGGTGGAGGGGATAGAAGCGGCCAGGAGAGAAAGGCCTCCTGAGAATACGCCTACTGAATGCTCAGAAAGGCATAGGAGCATCTGTGCCTGAGCCACATCCTTGGTACAAAACACACTTCAACATACTCTTTGTTCTTAAGTGACAACTTCTGGCTTATTTCTTTTCAAGGCTTTATTCCCTGCTGGGGGGCTGGAGAGGGTACCTGAGGACCTTCAGTCCCAAAAGTCTGGAATGGGAATTGGGAGGCGTCAGAGAGAAAGCTCTAGGCGCCAGCTGTCCCCAGCCCCCATCACACTCACCTGCCCTCCACCCTCCATCTAGTTGCACCCAGTTCCTGGGTGCCACCTAGCCCCTCCACCAGCCCACGTCTGCCCTCCTCTAAGTGGGTCAGGTGTCCCCTTTCGGGACACAGCCCTCTCAGTGCACAGGCATCTGAGACACTAAGCCACCCATCTTGGCTTTGCCTCCACCCTACACCTGCCCTGGGGCAAGTCCCTTCCTCTCCCTAAGCCTCAGTTTCCCCACCTGTACAACATGAACAGAAAGCCACACCTGCCTCCTCTGGGGGCCATTGGAGGCCACGATGAGGTCATGGACGTGAGAACATTTGTTGTATAAGCACAGGGTGTAATTACGGGGCTGCTCTTCAGAGGGCTTTGGCAGGAACAGCCTGAGGGGGGGATAGAAGCTTAAGGGAAAACCAAGGGGAGGGAAGACGTGTCAGGAGGGTGGGGGGAGTCCCCAGGGCCCCACGGTGGGAATAGAGCCACAAGCCATGGGGTGAGCGCAGAGGGAGGACCTGTGTGGGGACCTTTCTCTCCAGGCCACTTCTATCCCTCCACCACCACCCCAAAGCCCCCTGGTCCCCAGGCTGTACATGAAACAAAAATCCTGGTGTCCGCCCTGAAAATAAATATCTGTTGCTTTTAAAAAAAGAAAGAAAGAAAGACACAAACCCAAACCCCAAAGCCAAACAGCAAGTCTGTTATTTGGGAGTTTAATGAGCCCGTGCGAAGTCCCTGCTGAGGCTGGAAACGAGGAGGCTCCAGGCAGGAAGATTGGGGGCTTCATTTTCCACTCTGGAGATGCCAAGGGGTCAAGTTCTGTGGGAACTGATGGGGGCAGGGACCTGTGGCCTGGGGTCCCCTTCTTTTCCCCTCATAGCAGGCCCTGCCCCAAAGCTCCTGGCTGCAGCCGGGAGAGAGGAACTCACCTCTCAGGGAAGACTTTTCACTGCTTCTAGCTATGGGAATCCCTTCCATGGGCAGCTGCCCGCTGGGTGCTGGGGACAGCCCTAGAGGACTGTAACTTCCTCCTGTGGCAGTTCTGAGGGTGGGTGTTAGGCCCATTCTTTAGAGGGGGAAGCTGAGGTTGGAGAGTTTAGGTGGCAGGCCCTTGGTGTCAGTAAGTGATAGAGTCAGGGGTCAAACCCAAGTCTGACCTCAAAGCCCATGGCTTCTCCCCATCCCCATGACCCAAGCTTGTCTCAGACTCCTGGTTCCCTCCCCAGCCCACAGAACCTAAGTTCGAGGTGGGGAGCAGGGGTATGTGAGGTGCCTGGGACCGTCTAGGGCCAACCTCAGCTGGGCTCTGCTCTTCCAAGATGTCCAGTAGGGACAGCAGACTGGGCCGGTGCCCACAGTGACAGGAGGACACTAGTGTGGTGGTCACCACGGGCGGCTGCTGTTATGTTCTTGGCTCCTGTTTTAAAAATAGTCAGGACTTCAAACATGGACTCCCAAGGAAAACAAACATCCCGCGTCCGTCTGCCCGCACGCACCAGCCGCCGTGGGTAAAATTAGCCTGGTGGTGACTACACAGTCGTGAGGCCTGGCCCCCACTGTTTGCCCAGGCTATGGTGGGCCGGTTCCCAGCGGGGCTGCCCCAAAGACCTCCCTGGCTGGGGCCTCTCCCTGCACACACACTGTGGGCGAGGAGGCTCTGGGAACCCTGCCCTCAGCCCACGGACACAGCAGGGCTCTAGTGCTATAGTCAGAGAAGCCCCTGGTTCAAATCCTAGGTCTGCTCCTTACTGGCTATGTGCACTTGGGAAGAATACACTTCTGTGCCCATTTCTTTATTCGGAAAACAGGTGACACGGGGTTTCTTGCAGCCTGGCATGAAGTCCGGTGAGCTGATGTGTCAAATGCTTAGTGCCTGTGAGTGTCATTCTTACAAAAGTGGGAGTTTTGTATCAGTAGCTACTGGGTGGGTTATCAGTAGCTCTGATATTTCACCCAGAATCCCCAAACCACAGTCCTGACAGACTCAGGATGCATGACTGTCCCCAAGCTGGAAGAGTGAGACTCAAAGAGCAGAACCTTGGATTCACCATGCTGGGAAAGTGTTGTGTCCCCCCCGCCCCACAGGAGTCCAGTGTCCAGGCCAGGACATCCTGGAATCCTGCAGTGCTGATGGCTCCTGCCCCTTTAGGTGATCATGGGAGGTGGTCGGAAGTACATGTACCCCAAGAACAGAACTGATGTGGAATATGAGACGGATGAGAAGGCCCGGGGCACAAGGCTGGACGGCCTTAACCTCATTGATGTCTGGAAGAGCTTCAAACCAAAAAGC
>CAUYRH010062817.1:0-69532 GCA_963574655.1 Perodicticus potto | reverse complement strand
TCCTCATGTTGTGGTGACCCCCAACAAGGCTCACACTCTTACTACTTCATATAATAGCTACGAAAATAATTTTATGGGAGTGACCACAACATGAGGAACTGTATTAAAGGGTTGCAGCATTAGGAAGGTTGAGAACCACTGGTCTAAGTAAAAATACAGTGTAGGCTCGGCACCTGTGGCTCAAGCAGCTAAGGCACCAGCCACATACACCTGAGCTGGCAGGTTCGAATCCAGCCCAGGCCTGCCAAACAACGATGGCTGCAAAATAGCCAAGCGTTGTGGCAGGCGCCTGTAGTCCCAGCTACTTCAGGGACAGAGGCAGGAGAATCGCTTGAGCCCAGGAGTTGGAGGCTGCTGTGTGAGCCATGATGCCATGGCACTCTACCCAGGGTGATAGCTTGAGGCTCTGTCTCAAAAAAAAAAAAAAAAAGAAAATGCACTGTAAACTAGGAAATGTTATAAAAGATGTTGTTTAGTAGATAATTTCAAAACTAGTGTTTAAAACTGTAAAATCAGTACAGGTACTCCAAAGTAAAGTATTTGTTTATACTGCATATGGTAGATGGCATTTCTTTGAAGCATTTGTGTGTCTTTTTTATGACCTTACAAATCTGTCAAACTTCTTTTGTGAGTTGGTGTTTGGTTCCCTCACTATGTCTTACTGCGTATCTGACGATATTATTTCAGGCAACCTTTCTGACTCACTTGTCAAGTGGAGATAATAAATTATGAAAGTTTTGAGATACATGAAATCAAGAAACATAAAATCCACACAGACAAAACAAACAAAGCCTTCTAGACAACACTGATCAGCCAGGGAAGTTGAAACTGGCATGGGTGGATCAGAAAGGCCTCTGTTCACTGTGGTCCTTGTAAGTGAAATAATGGATCACAACACAGTCCGTCTCAAAGCTGTCATGGTGACCCACATAACTACTTCATAGAAATGCTATGGGTATTAAGCCAAAGTTCTATGAAGAATGTTTTGAATAGAAATTTACAAAAGTAAGTTCTCTGATACAACAGAGGGCGCTAAGTGCTATGGAAAAATATTAAGCAGGCTAAGATGGACAGGTGGTACAAGAGAGTTAAAGAAGTTTGGGGTGGTGCCTGTGGCTTAAAGAAGTAGGGCGCCGGCCCCATATGCCGGAGGTGGGGGGTTCAAACCCAGCCCCAGCCAAAAACTGCAAAAAAAAAAAGAAGTTTGCCTGGGTAAGTCTGTGGGTATACAAAGTACTGGAGACATATCAGGTGTTCAATAAAGGTTAGGACACATGTATATGGATGGAATTTTCCTTTGCCATGTGCAAATCCAAGTCTATATATCAAATATGGATAAATAAACTACATCTGTTAATATAATAGAGGTATGTATGAGACAGGGTCATATTGCCTTTAATAGATAATTATGAAAGCATTTTCTCTTCCTTTTCATAAATAGTAACAATTACCATTGAATTACTAATATTCATTGAATGCCTACTTAACATACAAACTATTACTATCCTTTATTTATTTATTTATTTATTTATTTATTTATTTATTTGGGGAGGCAGAATCTCACTCTGTTGCCTCAGGCTATAGTGCCATGGTATCACCCTACCTCACTGCAACCTCAATCTCCTAGGCTCAGGTGATTCGCCTGCCTCAGCTTCCCAGGTAGCTGGGACTACAGATGCCTGCCACGACGCCCAGCTAGTTTTTCTATTTTTAGTAGAGACGGGTTTCTCTCTTGCACAGGCTGGTCTTGAACTCTTGAGCTGAAGCGATCCTCCTTTCTTGACCTCCCAGAGTGCTAGAATTACAGGCATGAGCCACTATACCTGGCCACTATCTTAATCTTAAAGATGAGGAAACTGAGAAATATAAGAGGCTGAATATTTGCCCAAAGTTAAGAGTTAGGAAGGAACCAAATAGTTGGATCCTAGCCTAACTTTTAGCACATTGAACCCTTACACTCCCTACCTCTGTGTTTTTATGAGGACATCTAGTTTACTAAGGAATCGTAAAATTTACCTAGTTTTTCTTGTTCTGCTTCTGCTTACTCACAGGTAAAAACAAGGCTGATCCAGAGCCTGCATTTGACGGCAGCTTAAAAGAATCCAAGGGTTCATAAGCATGTCTTTGTGGCTTACGTGGAAATCCTATCTCCTTAACCAAAAGCATTTTGTTCTTCTTTTCATTGAACTTAGCATCCCTTAGCATGTAGAGCAAAAGCTGGGGATATTTTGAACAGTCCTGAAATATAAACATCTAAATCGGCTGAATTATCACCTTATTGCTCACACTATCCACTGGTGGAATATTGCTGGAACATTTAAAATAAATCCTCAACTTGCTAGTTAGGGACAGCATGGGAACAGATTGGGCCAGCTCCCTCCTAGCTTAGAAGTTCTGCCATGGATTGCTAGATGACAGAGAGGTCAAGGAAAGCAAAGGATATTATTTTGAATTTTGAACTTTCCCAAATCCTGTGGAAAGAAATTAGACAAGGGCAACTAAACTTTTAAATCAAATCTTACCAAACATTCTCTCCACGGTGACAGGTGGATAAATTAGACAACTTCCCAGGTCATTTCCCTTTTTTTTTTCTTTGCAGTTTTTGGCTGGGCTGGGTTTGAACCTGCCACCTCCAGCATATGGGGCCGACACCCTACTCCTTTGAACCACAGGTGCCACCTGTCGTTTCCCTTGTAATGATTAGTATTTTTATAAATGACTCATTTCAAGTGGTGATTTTGGCAGAACCACAGGGACACTGGCACCTGTTTTTACTTTTTTTTTTTTTTTTTGGAGAGTGAGAGTCTTACTTTGGTAGAGTACTGTAGCATCACAGCTCACAGCAACCTCCAGCTCCTGGGCTTAGCCGATTCTATTGCCTCAGCCTCCCAAATAGCTGGGACTACAGGCACCCACCACAATGCCCGGTTATTTTTTGTTGTTGTTATTGCAGTTTGGCTGTTTTTACTGTTTAATTGATAAGTATTTGACTCATTGTAATCTTAGTAAGCACTAACTGGGTTTGGTGCCAGAATTCTTCTTGGGTTCTTGGATTTACTGGGTCAGCATAGCAATCAGCTGTGTACCCTGGTGAGAACTGTATTAATTTTATTTTATTTATTTTTTTTTTTGGAGACAGAGCCTCAAGCTATCACCCTGGATAGAGTGCTGTGGCATCACAGCTCACAGCAAACTCTAATTCCTGGGCTCAAGCGAGTCTCCTGCCTCTGCCTCCCAAGTAGCTGGGACTACAGGCACCCGCCACAACGCCTGGCCATTTTTTGGTTGCAGCCGTCATTGTTTGGCGGGCCCGGGCTGGATTCAAACCCACCAGCTCAGGTGTACATGGCTGGCGCCTTAGCCCGTTGAGCCACAGGCGCCGAACCCTGTATTAATTTTAAAACATCATATTTATAAAAATATGGGGAAATATAAAAATATATATGTATAATGTTTTGAGAAATATCATGAGAACAGTGTCAAGATGGGAGTCCGTTCTGTGTACCGGCTGAAGTCATAGCTAGCAGGTTAATTTCTTCCAACTCCCACTATTATTCTAGTCCTAGGCCATACGTGTGCTAGGTCACAGGGAAAGGACGGATAAAGGGCTGTGTGAACTGGAAAATTCTACACTAATATAAAGTACCATTAGAAAGTATATCATAATTTCTTTATGTTTCTATAATTGTGTGGTATCAGAAGTCTAAGCCAGTGTAAGAACTTTGACTTAAAATCATGCAGATTTCAACATGGCCCTCAGATCTAGAACAGAAGTGTTTTCCCTGCAGATCTGGTCTTCATAGTATATATCCAGGTTTTTAATTAGTTGGCAACAAAAAATGGAGAGCAGCATTTAAAATGTGTGGATTTACAGTCTCTCTTGAACTATGAGAAGAGCCACATTCTTTCACCTGTCAGCCTGAGCCAGGTGGCCCTGCCCTGCTCAGAGGGAGCCTCCCCCTCCGCTCAGCATGGTCTGCATCTTCTGCACACAGTGTTGTCCACTGGAGACGAGGGAGGCTCGTGTTTTCAGTCCTGGTTATACTTTTACAGTGTTATATTTATGTGACTGTTCCACAGAAATATGTTTCTTCCCTTTGCAGTGAGTCAGGTATTACTCATATAAGACATATTCCCGGGAGTGTGCCCTCATTTGCAATTCCTGCCTGGGCCAGACCTGGCTCTATTTACATAACACAATTGAAAAATTGCTATTTTAAGGGTTAATTTGGTTAAGTCCTGTTGGGATTTATGCTCTGCAGTATTACACGAGAATAAAGAGATCTTGGAAAATTCACTTATAAAATGAATAAACACAACTTCTTGCTACTATGAAAATTAATTGAGAAAATAAATACAAAGTGCTTCACACAGTGCCTGGAATATATTGTCAGTGTTTAGTTGATAGCGTTGTATATTTCTGTCTATATTGAAAATGGTAACTGGACATCATTTGAAAACTATGCCATCTGAAAATTGGAAAATTTGGGGTTTGTAACTTGATTCTCTCTCTGTAAGTATTCTCTTAATGGGAATCTCCACTGAAGTAAATACTATGTATTCTATAATGCAAAAAATATTTACTGAAAATCAGGCATTTCCAGATATGAGGGATACCCCAGTAACCTACAGGCAACTTTTAATCTTAGAGGAGCTCACTTATACTCTAGCAGGGAGACAAATAGCAAACTAATAGAGATACATATCAATTCCAATAGAGATAAGAACCCAAGAAGGAAAGGAAAACAATCAGGGGCTATGGCAGCCATTGTCAACCTGTGGGTCGCGACCCCTTTTTAACAATGAAAATACATTGTGGCATGAGGAAGGTTGAGCACCACGGGGCTAGGGTGATGTGTAGGTCAGGCAGGAGATGCTGTTTATTTTTTGGCCAAGATGTTCAGGATAGATCTCTCCAATAGGATAACATATGAGATGCTGTAATCACTTAGAGGTAATCTATAAACTTTGTTCAATGTCATCTGTTGGACTATTTATTCTTGGGTTTCACTTGAGACTTTTTCTTTTTGCAAAAACATTTCTGTAAATATTGAACATGTTAGGCTGGCTGAGTTTAATGAGGTTGGTTTGAAACTGGAGGAAGGAATATTTTATAAAGGTGCTGGTTGTTGGGGGACAGCCAAGGTCAAGAAAAGACCAATCGAAGATTCACAAAAACAGAATGATTGATGGCTAAAGTTCAGGAGGAAATGAGCATTCCTGGAGGGCAGGGAAAGAAATAAGCCGTAGACAGCAGGAGATGTGTATATTCCACCTCATCCTTTCCTGCGATAAAAACAAACTTATAAAAGTGAAGTCAGCACTTCTTCCTTACTCTGCAGAAAATGTTATCCACCTGATTCAAGGGAGGCTCACTTTTTCCATTCCTTATTATATTTTACAGTATTATAGTCACCTAGTTAGTCCACAGAACTAACTCCTTTTCCTATGACTCATGTATGACTCCCAAGTCACTGGCTTCCTGTAACTTTGACTGAAACTCCAAAATCTCTTGAGGATCTCCCTCCAAAGTGGTGTTGACGCCAACACAGTTGCAAGGCCCTGGCGATCAGTGCTGTTCAGGGCACGTCAGTTCTGCTCTGGTCAGCTCGGTACACACGCCTCAGGTATTATGCTACGGAAAGAAGTGCAAAAGGGAGGAGACCTTCAGCAGGAGCCCAGCCTGCCTGTCCCGCACCCTTGGGTGGCCCCAGGTGTTTTTATTGAGCCTCTCAATGCCCCTCAGTCATGGAGCTGCCACATCCATCTGACGAGGCCCGTCTGGAGGACTGGGACAAACTGCAGAGGACCTGCCTAGCTAAAGGTCACAGCCGGGGCTCAGATACAGCCAAGTGTTTCTTGCTGCATGGAAATGAGGGGCTGGTTTGGCTTTAAAGATCTGACTTTCTAAGTGAAGGCAGAAATCTGGATTTTTATATGCTATCTCTTTATTTGTGAATGTTATCAATGAATTAGTTGAGGTTTTCTTTAACCCAAATGAGGACTTTAATGTCGACCAACTAATGAGGTCCATGACTTTGTACAAGTAATTTTTTCCTATATTGGTGTACTATTTGGAAAATTGAGTTGCCTTCTGGACCTATGATTTGGTGTTTGACATTTGGAGGCCAAGACTGAATTTCTATGGCATGGCAACGTTAGTAGGTAATGGGACCCCACCCACCTTGCCAAACCCTCCTATTGTGGAACAGAGCATCTACTGTGTCCACCTATCTGGACCATCAGTAAAGATAAGGACTAGACATTTATAGCATTGATAAGACATTTATGGGGAGCTTGCTCCATGCTAAGCCCCGAGCCAGGCACCATTCTTTAGGCCTCCTCTTTATGTAAATCAAGAGATTTCTTCTTTCCAGCTCTGAAATTCAGTGTACTCAGGCCAGTGCTAGGCTCAAAAAATTGTTAGTTTTCCTCTCCCTTTTCCCTGAGGAACTCACTTTTCCAGAACTCACTTGGCTTGACTTCTTCCATCAGCCATATATTCATATTCCTGTGGCAATTTTAAGTATCCTCAGAAGCCAGCTCCAGCCTGTCTTCTTTTACCCCTGCCCACAGTCACTTAACTATTCCCTGGGCACCTCAGATCTTCCCAGCACTGTGCTACCAGTGAGCAGGACGGACTAAAGCCCCTCTTTCAAGCACTGAAATTCTACAGGGCTGGGGGAAGGAGCAAATCAACTTTAAGCTCTAAATGAGAAATTGTTGAAATAGTGTTACATGGAAATTAATGGCGCTGTGGCAGTTATTTCAGACCCACTTTAGAGGGTGTGGTCAGGAAAGGCTCATCGCAAAAGGTAATTTATTCTGTGACCTGTGGATAAGAAGAAACCACGAAAGATCTAGAGGAAGAGAGCGCTGCAGGTAGGGAGAACAGCAAGCCCAAAGGCCCCAAGGGAGAAATGAAATTGCTTTTCCGAGGAATGTGAAAGATGTCTGTGTGTCTGGAGCATGACTTAGGGGCAGTGGGGGAGAGGTACCAGGTGAGGTCAGAGTCCTTGTTTAGGCACAGAGGTAAACTTTGTTGATTCAGAATCAAATTTCCTTGAAGAAGGAAATAGAACCACTCCTTCTGTTGTGTCCTCTATACACTCCATGACTTAGTTATTATTTAGTTAATTGACTAAATATAAAGAACTCACTTATCGTTTAGTGTAGCAAAGTAGACTTATCCACTATGGTTTGATTTAGGAATATTCAGAATGGACTACATCTAACTGCCCAGGAGCTTTGAAGGGACCCATTCTTGTCCAACTATTATATCAACACGACCCATCTGAAGGCAGTTTCATTCTTCCTTCTTAATTCATCCATTTGCTGTTTTGCCTACATTTGTTTTGAGCCAGTAGTCAACAGACTACCATCTGGTTCAGGGGATAAAGAAGCAGGCAGAGGGACATTTCTGCAAGTCTTTGTAATTAAGCCACTGCTACCACCACCACAACATGGCTTTCTCCACCAAGCCTGGCACTTTGAAGCTAAGAAGTTGTTTTTTTCCCTTCTGAGATAACTGACTGGTCCTTTCCAATCCCCCTTCATCCTTTGCCTAAGAGAGATTAGAGGAGATTGGAATGCAGGCTGGAGTCATTAAATGTACTCTCCCCTTAAAGCAAAACACATGACATAGGCCAGTCCTTGGGCAGAGTCACAAGTCATGTGACTTGCGCTGTGTGGTCTTTTGATTCCCAGAGGTGAAGGAAAGGACACCGCAGACAGGAGTGATGTGGGAAGATACTCACTCCATTGTTTAATTTCTAGGGGGAGAAATACTTGCAGTAGAAAGAAGGTAGCGTCAATAATTCAATCCTTTCTACACGTTTTAAACATTGAGAGTTATATTAACATCAGACTGCAGATCTGTCTGGGAGGCATTGAGGCTCCCGAGTCTAGAGTTGCTCCTTAATAACTTACTGTCACATTGATTTATTAATTTATTATCTTCCTGTCTCCTGAACTTTTGTTAATACATGCATTTTTATTTGTTCATATTAATCTGTTATTTACTCTTTTCCCTAATGTATCCAAACCATGCATAATTTTTGCCGAAGAAAAATTGTCTGGATTAATAGCCCTTACTATTCATTTTCTTTTTTAAAAAAACTATCTACATTTAGAGTGTGTGTATTACAAAAGCAGAAACAGGAAGAAACAGGCTAGAAACAGGATCTTAGTTTGTTTTTATTGTGAATAAAAATCAGTCATCCATAAATCAAACTCAGAATTAAAGCATTTCAATGAGACTTAAATAATCATTGAAGATTCCTGGAAGCGTGTGTGTGTGTGGCTCCGTGACAGAAGACTTTGAAAGAAATCGGATTCATTGATTTCTGCATGATAAAATGCAAATTAGGAACCTGCTAAATGATTCTGGGGTAACTGATTTTGCAGACCCAGCTCTCTTTCCCTACTTACTTACCTTTGTCTCCTTCCTCTCTGATGCTTTCAATGAAGAGAGGCTTTTAAAAGGGATTGGTATGTTTTTACAATTGTTTTTTCTTTACTTACAAGTATTAAACAGACTCCATTAGTTTTCAAAATGCTGACAGAATTGCCTATTGCAAGTTATCCCAGCATCCTTATTCGTCCCTGGGTCTGTGTGTGGTGTCATTTTCATTCAGGACACTCTCCTAGAGTAACGTGTCAATGTCAAAATGCACGACTGTAACCTCATCATCTTTAAAGGTCTCATTCTTCAGCTAATCAAACCCCACGGGATTCATTACATTTTCAAAATCCTCAAGCCCTGATTATGCACGGCAGCAGAAACACAGGCAATTTTGTCTAGCTCAGAATATTCTCCTTCAGTGGAGCCCCTTAGAGAAGGGAAAAAAGTAATCATAATCAATTTCAAGTTTTACAGTCTTCACATTTATATATTCAAGAGCACACCGAATAATGAAGAAAAGTCTCACCATTTTGTTTCTTCAGGTTATGCTGAACACAGCTTTGGTAGTCCAGAAATAACCTGATACTCCTAATGCGATTTGGGCTAATAAAAACCAGTATGCCTTTGTCATTAGCGAACAGTAGCTTTTTATATTTTGTTAGCTATAAAATGTGTAAGCGTCAAGAACATATATATAGGAAGTGCTGAAGACATGTTATTATTACACATCATTTGTTCTTTTGTATCTTTTCTGTATTCTGCTGGGCTCATTTGCATATAGAGCCATTTGCCCAGGGAAGGAAGGAAGGAGGGTGATGTGTTGTGTTCATTTATTCTAATTCTCCTAGAATCCAAGATTTTGAGGGGATTTGGCAGTGGAGCCCAGGAAGTGGAAGTACTACAGATGAGGGTAGGAGCTATGAGTTCAACGGGAAGAGGAATATCAGACAGAAAATGTGGCCCAGACAGCAGTACTGGAGGAATCAGAACTGCTCTCTATTAGGCTTCATGAGGGTTCAGTGGTCACTCCCACCTTGAAACCACTCACGTCAGTAAAAGTAGCCGGCGAGGTAGCTATTGCATGCCCTCACCTCCACAGGGCACCACTGAGTTTTGGATGGTGGAGGCTGAGGCCCCAGGAACGGGAGAGAAGGGGCAGTTGGAAACAGCCTGCCTGACCTCATTGCCTCCTCTCCTCCCTCCCTCTGTTGAGTCCCTGACCTCATGAGCCCCACAGGGAACATCCAAAATCAGATTCCTTCTTAAGTCAAGGGTCTGCTGGTCAAAGCCGGCTCTCTAAACTTTTATCTATCTTGTCTGTTATTTCTGCTGGTAGAAAAGAGGGTAGACTATGCCCTAGTGAAAGTCACAGAAAATATTGAGTACAGCCAGTCCACACTAATTAGCTGCCTGAAAATTCCCTTGTAGATTAGATCATTTGCCCTCTTACCAGCTCCATGAGCTGCTTTTTCCATGTGTTCTTTTCAATAATGCCTGTGTCATGGCCTCAGTTTGAAAGAAGGGAGAAAACAAGGAAAATAGAGTACATTTTGTTACTACAAGTTTTCAGGAGTCATGTCAGTGATGTAAATGCCGTTGTCATTTTTTTTCCTTTTAAAAAGGCATTTCATATTTTGGCTGAATATTGAATGGAGAAAATTAAACAGAATCCAGGTCCTATTGCTCAATATTTTGTGTGCAACTCACAAAGAGAGTATAGAAATACTTGGGATGATTACGTGAAAAAACTGGTGTGGTCTTATGAGTGTGTGTGTTTGCTTATAAAGCTAATGGGTGACGGACTCTGAGATTCTGTGAAATTTCTGCCATCTTTTCAGTCTCAGAGTCATGCATTGTTCTAGGTACACAGGAATCCATGTCCTTTCATTTTAAAGTGCTTCACGAGGACACAAGTGTCAAACATTGACTCTGGATCAGTGGTCAGAAGACTTTCTCTGAAAAGGTCCAGCTAACAAGTAATATTATAGGATTTTTCAGTGATACGGTCCCCCACAGCTACTAACTCTCTCACCGTACCGGGAAAGCAGCCATAGACCATTCAGAAATGAATGACTGTGTTCCAATAAAACTCATTTGTGAACACTGAAGTTTGAATGGCTCAAAAGTAAACAGTGATTTTAATTCAAGGGCCTTACAGAAATAAGTAGCTGGTCAGATTTGACTTCCAGGTCAAAGTTTTGCAGACCCCTGATGTAGACACTGAAAGCACAAGTAGTAAGAATAAGATGAAGTCAGTCAGGCTAGGGCAGACAAGACACAGCCGGTCTGGCCGGCTCAGTTACTCTGTGACCTTCGCCTCTTATTTCCCATTTTTTTTTCTTTTGTTTTGAGACAGAGTCTCAAGCTGTCCCCCTGTAGAGTGCTGTGGCATCACGGCTCACAGCAACCTCAAACGCTTGGGCTTAAGTGAGTCTCTTGCCTCAGCCTCCCCAGTAGCTGGGACTATTGGTGCCCACCACGATGCCTGGCTATTTTTTGTTGTTGTTACAGTTATCGTTGTTTTAGCTGGCCCACGCTGGGTTCGAACCTGCCAGCCTTGATGTATGTGGCCGGCTCCCTACTCACTGAGCTACGGGCGCAGCCCATATTTCCTATTCTTATTGTTTTGTAAGTTCAGATTTAACCTGAATTTGTATATTTGAGTAGTTTAGGGCGATTGATTTACGAGATTAACTTTTGAATTAGAAATGTTATTTGGGGTCATGGCTTATGTTAATTATTACTTATTATGGGTCATGGTTTATGGCAATTATGATTGTTTAAGATAAACGTTAATGACTATCGTTTAAGATAAAGGTTAGTACCATTGTTCCTTTTAACTTTTATGCATAAACCTGTGGTTTTGGAAACAGAAAAACAGAACAGTCTTAGAGAAACTACTCTTGCTGTTCTCCAGAATCTCTGGCCTTCCGACAAAGTTTGGTGGACTTTTCCCCATCTCCGCATATGAGCTGACAGTGAGAGGCAGTTGGACCCTCCTCGTCCAATAACAACATCAGTGGACATTTCAAGAAAAACTGCAGAACTTGAGAAATGGGTCTGTGGGAGGCCCGTTTTCAAGAAGGACAGGCTAGGGGTGAGAGCAGCTCTCCGGACGTTTGTCTGCTGGGTCTTGAAGGGATATGCGGAAAAGTATCAGGAACTATTCAACACAGGCATAAAAAACCCTTCTCCTTCCCTAAAATGGGTTGTGAGATTGGGGGCTGCCTCCCAAAACTATTGAACATGCAGACTGCCCTCCTCTCCAGCCCTCTCTACCATCTCCCACCTTCCTGCAACATCGACTGAGCCCATACCTGGTGCAGCCCTTGGTTAGGTTGGAGATATGAAGACGCAGACAGCACGTGAGCACTCACAGCCTGCCAGCAGAGCACAGGAGTGAGGAAGGGACGACACTCGGGGCGGCAGCAACCCTGGGAGGGAAGACACAGCCCCCAGCAACCTGGGTACCAACTCTGCGTGTACAGATAACTTCCCTGACTAGTCTCAGCTGAGACAATTCACCATGCACGGTGGCTCGGCGTGAGCTGACACTGGATCCTCAGCTCCTAGTTGGGAACATGGATTGATGGGAAAGACCATGACTTATTTCCAAGGTGCTGGTGTTTTATATAAGACCCTAGGGAGGTATCACCGCGATTTGCTGTGAACTGGCTGGTGGCTCTTCCTCTGAGGCCAGTCTTTGTCCCTTAGTCTGAGCCTCCAAATGGCAAATAGGTGAAATGATGCTTATACCATCGTTCTTCATGAGCACTGCCCTGCTACACTGAACAGCATCCGGTCACTTTGAAAATGACAAGTTGGGTGTCCTTGTGTGAATGAAATCACTGTGTAAATGCTCGAAGTCTTTATGCTTATTGAAGGAATCCCATTATGAATTCTAGGCACTTCAATTCTATTTGTAATACAGCATCATGGATCCTCTCTGGGCTTCCTTTTTTTCATCTTTTTTTTTTTGAGACAGAGTCTCATTTTGTCACCCTCAGGAGCATGTTGTGGCATCCTAACCCACAGCAACCTCAAACTTTGGGACTCAAGCAGTCCTCTTGCCTCAGCCTCCCGAGTAGCTGGGACTACAGGCACCTGCCACAATGTCCAGCTATTTTTAGAGACGGGTCTCGCTCTAGCTCAGGCTGGTCTCAGAATTGTGAGCTCCGGTCATCTGTCCTCCTAAGCTTCCCAAAGTACTAGGATTATAGGAGTGAGCCACCATGTCTGGCCCTTTTCTTTACCTTTAAAATCATGGATTTCGATTAAATCATCTCTGAGATAACGTGTTGTACTCTGTCTCCAGTGTAAAAATGTGTTTTTAAATATTGGCTTTCTTCAAAGTAGGGTGTCCTTGTTCCCATTCCACGAGGCAGAAAATGTTACCACACTATCCCACGGTGGAATGTGTAGTGTTTTGCGTAGCTGTGCCAACCCCCCGACTCCGGCTCCGCAGCCTCCTCCGTGAGCCGGGCCCCCGTCTGGGGGTGTAGGCTTCTGCCTCTGCTTCTTTTGCAGCTGCAGTATCTTTGAGATGAGCAATGATCGTTTGGGAAACAAAATGTCCTGGCCAGGGGGTGGGTTGAAGAACACAATTATGGGAATTATTACTCTTCTTATTTAGTATAATTAGAGAGTGTTTTTCTCTGAAGAGCTCCACAGAAAGGTTGGGATTATTTATCCTGAAGAGGGGATAGCAGTGTGGGGTGTTTAAAGGATGGTAACCAACTGCTCTCTTTTCTCTCTGAAGACAGAAGATTAGGAAATTGGTAAGAGGAAGTCTCAGTGAGATGTGAGCACTAATGCTGTGCCAGTCAGCATGACTAAACTCCAAAGCAAGCCCCCAGGGGAAGTCTCGGTGGCTAGATGACCGCCGTGTCCCGCTGGAGCCCGGCGTCGTCGTTGATACTAAGGCCTGCCTGCCTGCAGGTTCTGAGGGGCAGAGCCACGAGCCTGGGTTCCTAAGCACCCAACATTTGGATAAAGCAGAGGTCGTTAATACAGACAGAAAGAGAGCTTTAAAGAAAATTTTTTTAAAAGCACAGGAAATATCATTGGAACAAAGTCTGCAGCTTCTGAAGAGCTGAGTTTGGGGTGTGCTTCAGAGTTTGTTGGAAAAAAGACTTTGTCTTCAACTGGATAAAGCAAGAATTTCTTGTCCCAGCCTCATCTTCTCCAGAGGATCAACCAGTGACACTTCTCCCTTTTGGACTCTGTCCCCTCTGCGCAGCAGATCAGATTTCCCACATTCCAGAGATGCCTGCTCCACCTCACTCCCTGTGCCTTCAATTACAGGCACTGAGCAAGGCAGGGGACGGGTTTCCAGGTTTTCTTTTCCAAAGTGTAGTTTCCAGTCCATACTAGGAGTTCACCCTGTATGTAGTGATTAGATAAATGTAGGAATGAGGTGGGCTGGGGGAGAAGTACGTTCAATAGTGAATAATCTGGAAGTGGAATTCCACAGTTTTAATAGGGATCTCTCAGTTGTCAAATGTCAGCAGCTAATTTAAGTATTTTTTCCAACTTCCTCATGGTATAATTGACAAATAAAAATTGTATATATTTAATGTATGCCATCGATGTTCATAGTTATCATTTTCTGTATGTGTGTGTGCATGGGGTGAGAACACTTAAGAACCACCTACAAATTTCAAGTACGCAGTAAAGTATCACTGACTGTATCCACATTGCTGTGTGTGAGGTCTCCTGAACACATTTGTTTTGCGTAACAGAACCTTTGTACCACTTTGTCAACATCTTCCCATTTCCCTGTCCTCTCAGCCTCTCTACTCTGAGTTATGCTTTTTTAGATCCCACATATAAAGTATATTGTGCAATCTTTGTCTTCCTGCATCTCGTTTCGTTTAGCGTAATGTCTTCCACATTCCTCCATGTTGTCATGAATGGCAGGATTGCTTTTTTAATGGCCAAATAGTATTTCATTGTGTGTCTGCACCACGCTTTATTTATCCGTTCATTCATTAACGGGCATTAGATTGTTTCCATTTCTTGGCTATTATGAATAATGCTGCATTGAACATAGGAGTTCAGATGTCTCCTAAAAATACAGATTTCAGGCTTGGCATTCGTAGCTCAGTAGTTAGGGTGCCGACCACACCACCGGGGCTGGTGAGTTCGAACCCTCCTGGGCCTGCTAAACAACAGTGACAGCTACAACAAAAAAAATAGGCAGGCATTGTGGTGGGCACCTGTAGTCCCAGCTACTTGGGAGGCTGAGGCAAGAGAATTGCTTAAGCCCAAGAGTTCGAGGTTGCTGTGAGCTGTAACGCAACCGCACTCTACTGAGGGCAACATACTGAGACTCTGTGTCACATAAAAAAAAAAAAAATACAGATTTCATTACTTTTGGCTCTATCCCCAGTAGTGGGGTTTGTGGATTCTAAGGAAATTCTATTTTTAAATTTTTGAAGAATTCCGTACTATTTCCCCTAATGTCTATACTAGTTTATGTTCCTACCAACACTCTACAAGGGTTCCTTTTTCTTTGTATTCTGGCCAACACTTGTTATCTTTTGTCTTTTTTGTAGTAGTCATTTTAACAGGTGTGAAGTGATATACCTCATTGTGGTTCTGATTTGCATTCCTTGATAATTTGTGGGTTTTTGCCCATTTTTATTGAATTATTTGGGTGTTTTGCCATTAAGTTACATACATTCCTTATATGTTTCAGATATTAACTCCTTGTCAAATATATAGTTTGCAAATATTTTTCCCCAGTCTTTAGGCTATTTTAGTTTATTGTTCATTGTGCAGAACCTTTTAAGTTTGATGTCATCCTATTTACTTATTTTTACATTTCTGGCTTGAGCTTTTGGTGTCATAGCCAAAAAAATCATTGCCTAGACCAATGTTAAAACATATTTTCAGTGTATTTTTCAGTATAATTTTATGATTTTAGGTTTCATGTTTAAGTCTCTAATTTATTTTGAGTTAATAAGATAATGTCCAAATTCATTCTTCTGCATGGTCATACCCAGTTTTCCTAGCAACATTTGTTGAAGAGAATCTCCTTTCCCCATTGGGTGTTCTTGGAACCCTTGTCAAAGATCAATTGACTACAGATTTGTTTCTGGGCGCTCTATTCTGGTCCATTCTTCTAAATGTCTATTTTATATCAGTATCATACTGTTTTGATTACTATAGCTTTGTAATATACTTTAAGGTCAGGTAGTTTGATACCTCCCACTTTGTTCTTCTTGCTGAATATTGCTTTGCTAATTTGAAAATTTGTTAAGTGCTATAGGGACCAAGAAGATATATATTTGCTATTTTCTGCCAGTATATAACCTTACCTTTTAGAATCATATAGATTTAGATCTAAATCCTGACTACTTTTTAGCTGCTTACCTTGGAAAGTTACTTAATCTGTCTGAATTCTAGCTTCTCTGTCACAGATTTAGAAAGGAATGTTACTTCACAGCATAGTTACGAGAAAAAAAAAATAACCTGCGTAAAGAAATTAATATATTGCCTTCTATGTAAAATAATTCTAAATAGTATGAGTCATATGAATATGTTAAAGATATTAATATCTATATACCTCATACCACAACAGCATTATTTATTTATTTATCTGTTTATTTATTTGCTTATTTTGAGACAGAGTTTCACTATTTTGCCCTTGGTAGAGTGCCGTGGCATCACAGGTCACAGAAACCACAAACTCCTGAGCTTAAGCGATTCTCTTGCCTCAGCCTCCCAAGTTGCTGGGACTACAGGCACCCGACACAGCGCCTGGCTATTTTTTGGTTGCAGTTGTCACTGGATAACTGGATTCAAACCCACCAGCCTTGGTGTATGCGACTTGTGCCATAACCACTGTTCTATGGGCACTGAGCCAATGACAGCATTTTTAAAGTATAAAGTAATCCAGCTGATACATGGCAACCTTGAAATATACTAGTAGGGGATAGGAATAAATTTAATACCTATTTGATTATATTTGCATAACAACTACAAAAGAAACTAATAAAAGAGACCCAGAGAAGAATAATACATGTACACAAAAGAAATTAATATAATGCCTTGCATGCTTGCAAATGTTGATAATGTAATAACGGTTGTGATTGAACCATATGAAATCACCAGCATATACCTGGTTTTGACCTATAAAGATGGCAATTTCATATGGATCAACATAATATTATTAATATAAGATCCTCTCCTGTCTATATTATTATTTGACATAATTACTGACAGTATGGCCTATGTACCCATTTACTAAATTCATATCTATGACCCTTCTTTCCTGCTCTGCTTTTTCTCATAGCACATATGCCTTTGAACATACACAATAATTTCTTTTGTGTGTGTGTGTGTGTGTGTGTTGAGATGGAGTCTTACTTTGTCACCCTTGGTAAAGTGCCATGGAGTCACAGCACACAGCAACCTCAAACTCTTGGGCTCAAGAGATTGTCTCACCTCAGCCTTCCCAGCACTGGGACTACAGATGCCCACCACAATGCCCAGCTATTTTTTTATTGTTGTTTTGTTTAGCAGGCCTGGGTCAGATTCAAACCCATCAGCCCCAGAGCATGTGGCCGGCACCCTAGCTATTGAGCTACAGGTGCCCAGCCAGTAATTTATTTATGGATCACGATCTGTCTGCCCACTGCTGCTAATGTATAAGCTTCATCCAGGTAGAAATTTTCTCTATTTTGTTCATTGTTTTTCTTCTCCCACCTCATTCCAGCACCAAGAATGATGTCTGGCACTTAGTAGGCTCTGTATCGAATGAATAGATTACGAGATTCCATTCGACACTGGCCTTCCTGAAGTTTACATGAGTCTACCATGGACACTTTCTTACAAGCCTCAGAGGTTTCAAGGGGGGTATTGATTAAAACTGTTCTGAATAAAATATAAATACAAGTTGTTACCTCCTGTAGTCATGGGTTCTTTAGGGCTTTGACTCTTGAGCACAAGTGCAAAAATAGTAAAAACCTGCCTAAGTTTTGTACTGTGGATCTGAAGAACTGAATTCAATTAGTTCAATTTTTAAATTTTAAAAAATTGATTAAAAGCATTCAATAATTTTTTTTGTTTTTCTCCCTGGTTATACACATGAGTTTTATATAATGCTGTATTTTTTAAAAAGATGACCGTCAGTTGCATTTGCTTTGGGATAGAAAGAAACTGGGTTTGTAAAATAACTCTCCTTGGCAGTAAAGTAGTCTTCACGGTGGGCACGTACCTATGCATGAGTGTACGTGTCAGCACACACAGATTCATCAGGAAAGCTAATGCAGGGAGGGAAATTAGAAGTTTTCAAAGCCCAGTAGTAATAGGCAGGCTTGACTGGATTCCAGAGAGACAGAGGAGAAAATGGTGGTATTGTCTTTAGAAGGAATGTCGGCGTAGCATGTACAGAGGAAAGTGCTGATAAGCAGAATGACAAAAGCTGGTTTCATGAGTGATTCCAAGCAGCAGGGTTCACTCCCAGCTGATTGCCCTGCTATTCTTGGTATCCCACATATCATGACTGAATACACAGAGCTGGACTGGCAGCCACAAATATGGTAAGTCCGTGGAGATTCTGGGAGGCACTGCCCTGTCTGTGAGGGCCCCAGCACCTTCCACCCATGCCCCGGATTAAATACTCTACTTAATTGCTTCTGACCAGCTCTCATCTCCTTACTAGGAGGTGAGGGGGGGACCTTTACATTTCCCAAGGCAGATATTTTTAGATGCAATGCTCTGTCCAAAGTGTTAACTAATTGAGTTATCAGGTTTCATACTTGGCCACAGAGAATGGCAGTGGAAGAGGGAGAGAGCGTCCCAGAACAAGTAAGCATTTACAGCTTCCAAATGAAATGCTTTTCCTTACAGAAATTGTGCTTTTCCCTGAATGGTTGTTGTGCCTTTTATAAAATGTGTGTTGTCGGGCAGGAAGGAAACTTACCTGCTCGTACGTACCATGAATTCCCTGGGTTAAATATGTGTAGGACAATGGACTGTCTTTTCTTTCTGTTTGGTTCAAATCTGGACTCTAGGTACGTTCTGCCTCTGATGTTATGTGGGGTGTGTTCTGCTAATACCTGACTTAAGAGGATGTATAACAAAATGCAGAGAGAGAGTGAGCGATTAGAGACAGGGGAAGGGTCTGGTGAGCCCAAAAATGTCAGAAGGTTTAATGGCTGCAATTTTTCTCAAGAGAAATCTGAGAGCTTTAAAATTCCGCTCTTTCTGTTGTTAATTACAAGGGGGAGTATGGAATTTTATAGTTGGGGAGAAAATATTTTAGAGTTAAAATTTGTTTTTGAAACTCTTGTAAATGGTTGATAAAGAATGTAATCAGAAGTCAGAAAATGTAGTTTTATTTCTGTTTCAATAAAATTGCATTTAGATAAAAATATGTCATCTTGGTTAATAATTTTTTAAGAATTGGTATAGTATACCATTTTCCTTTTAAAGGATGCTTTATGGAAAGTGGGGTAAATATTTGCCTTGTATTTATGAAATTTAGAAGTACATGAATTCAGGAAATTCACAAAGTAACATTTAGATCATAACTAAAGAGTTCATGTGATCTGTTTTCTACCTGTGTCTCTTTCAGTTAGCATCAATTTATCCGACTGACAGCAGACTAAATCCTGGGCATAAGATTAATATTTTGTTTAACAGTTTAGTGAAATGGTCATAATGACTAAGATCGGGCATCATAAAAGCGAGAACATTGGTGCTTGTTCTGGCATCAGGTAGGCAGACACGCTGATGGCTTTGAGAAAACAGCTGTCATCATGTCGGTGTCACAAAAAGCAATTCAGAAAACTCTCACAATTTTTATCCTTATTTTAAATAGATTCGGTTTTAATCTTTGTACTCTTAGAGAGTACTTTTTTGCTAAAAGGATTAGCCTTTCATGACCTTTACAGAATGTGGCTATTATACTGATAGACATTTATAAAATTTTAATCTGAGTGAGACTTTGCAAACTTTCTGTGTGTCTTAGAGGAAGACCTTTTCAGATTAAACTTTGAGAGTTATAAAAAAGCTATGCAGGTTGTTCACGAATTCCAGGCATTTGTGCCAATTGTAATTTGCTAGTAATATAAGCATATGGACAAGTGAGTCCTAAAAATCATGTTATATCACTCTTAAAAAATCAACTTATTTATCAAAAGTTATGAAATGTAATTTTGAATTTGGATGGATATTCTGTTTCATTAATTGGGTGTCTAAAAACTTTATGTACATGTAATCATAACTTACTTAGACTTAGCCTTGAGAAATACTAGTAGCTGGCAAGTATTTGAGTGAAGTACAAACATAAAAGTCTTCAAGAATGTACCTGAAATGCTCTGGCCTTTTGTGAATTAATAAGTGAAAAAGAAAAAAAAGGTCTGAGATCCAAAAGGAAAGCCCAAATAAAAGCAGACCGTCTTGTTTCTGCCTCATGTCAGAATATATCAACTAAATGGAGAAAGCATTTGATCTCAGCCCATATGTGCAGTGTTTTCTGTTTGGGTGGGCATGCTGTTTGAAAAACGTGTAATAAAATGACAGACTGCATTTGAAATGATCGTGCCCTAAGCAGTAGCTCTGGAAGGGTACTGACCCGACGGAGATCACACAGAAGTCCCGTCACAATAGAGTAGCACATACTGTGACTGTCCTGGATTGTGTTGGAAAATGAAAAAGAATGTTCCTCTCCTGGCTTCATCTCCAACTTGAATGGAAGACTGAACAGTTTATCTGCATGAGCTGAACTATGGATAAAATCCTTGCAAAGAGGGTATAGTAGATAATTACATTGTCATAAAATGATCATTAATATTTTTTGCTACTTCTGTTTGGCCTGTGGTGTTTACAGTATTGTTTAGAGATTTTCTACAAAATGGCATATACTGTGTTTTGGGAGAAACTTTAAATGGTTTTATAACTTGTTAGTGTGAAGTATTTACTGTACAAACCTAGAAACATAGATTTGTGTGTGCCTTTGCTAGTTTTAGAAACAGCCTATTTTGGGTTGCTAACAATTAAGTTTGTATGCGAAAACTAGCTTTCACATAAATGATTGTTATATTGTCACCTAAGTGAAAAGTTAGCCCTTGAATTTGAACTCTTAATGCTCATGAAAAAAAAAAAAGCTAGAGTCGAATAGTTAATAAAGCCCAAATATAACCCAACTTTAATATGCATTTTAGAGGCAGCTAATGATAAGATTATTCAGTAGCAACTGATATGAATGATTTTAAAATCATATAAAGGTAACCTATAGTAGCAAATGGAAATTCTTAGTATTATTTTGTATCTTCTACCTCATATGTCTTCAATTTTGTATATGTTTTTAAATGATTAATTCATTAATAATTACACATCTTACTGTTGGGGGAATCCCTCATTTTATTGATGATTTTCGCCTTAGGAAATTGGGGGCAGCTAGCATAATTTATAGTCAAACTCAAAACAAGTAATCACAATGCCTGTCTTTTTGCTGCTGAGACTATAGATTTTATCGTTTTCAAATGGAGCCTTTTAGTTATATAGTAAATACAACATAACTTATCACACAGAATAAATTTAGTTGATAATACAAACATACTTTGTATTATCAGATATAATTAAGTTTAGATATAAATTGATGAAAATTGGGACAATAATTAAGTTTAAGTAGTATCTATAAGTCAAAAGAATTTAAAATATAATGTCATCCTTTGGAACAATCATTTCTTTTATAATGTTAAGGCAGTTTTAGTCACTTTGTCCTAATGCAAGAATTTATTTTTTATATTTTTACCATGATCCTCAGAATATATCATAAGAGCTAATAATGAAAATTAAACTGTATTTTCTAATTGGAATATTGATACATGTATACTTAGATTATATGACAAATTTCACTGTATATCATGCAAATATAGTTACAAATTATTTATTATGCAGAAGAATTTGTAAAGAATTTAATTCTTTTATTTTAGTAGTCACTTTTTACTTTTGTATGAAATAAAGATCTGTGTCAGTATTTTCAATGCCATTTTTTTCTTTAGTCAAGTGACAGTAATATTAACCACTTTCAAAACTAGGAGTCAATAATGTTAAAAATCACTTTGCAAAATTTGGACAAGTTTTTCAAAGTTTGAATTCTTGATTATTTTGTATTCTAACTCCAATCATTTTGATATATTTTGATTGAGATGTTTTTGTAGTTTAGTGATTCTTTTGTCATACTTTGAAAACACATCTATAAGATAAATTACACTTTGAATGTAATTTCAAACACATCCATAAAGTAAATTACACTGTAGGTTTTTATATGCAGACTGTGTTTCATCTTTTGACCCCCAGAGCCTGGAACATAGTAAGCACTCAATACATATTTGTTAGAACTTTATTTTGTTTTATTTATTTTATTATTTAGTTAGTTATTTTTTGAAACCAAGTCTTGCTATGTTACCCAGGCTGGATTGTAATAGTACAATCAATCATAGCTCCCAGTAGCCTCCAACTCTGGGCTCAAATGATCCTCCTGCCTCAGCCTCCCAAGCAGCTGGGACTACAAGTTTTCTGCTGCCATACCCCATTAATTTTCTCCTTTTTCTAGAGACAGAATTGTGCTTTGTTGCCCAGGCTGGTCTCAAACTCTCAGCCTCAAGTAGTCCTCCCACCTCAGACTCCTAAAGTGCTGAGGTGATAGGTGTGAGCTACTGATCCTGGTGAGAATTTGAAACAAATCCTCATTTTTGCAGGGTATAGCCTCTTATAATTCTGGCTTTTTATCCATTGTTTAGTTGTACCAGAGATAATATTTTTAAATACATATCTGTAAGTATTTTAAAGAAGAAAATGTGCTATTTAAATTTCCATTTCAGTGACCACAATCTGAGTGTTATTTTCAGTCTAGAAGTTTCCCAGAATAGAGGATTTGTATCTATAGTTGTGTTTACTCAACAGTGATAAGTTGTCCATAAAGAATTTTCATGCTATCTTTCCGATACGGCAGTAGCTCTGGCAGTGGAATTTGCTGCTTATTTTTCACACATCGTTTCCAAGAACCTTAAGCTGACATTCCCAGGACAGTGTTATCCACTGGGAAAGTGTAGTGGTGTCCAAGTATTTCGAGTATATGACCATAGCCACTTAGAAAGATCTTATGTAGGAAGAAACTAAAGCGAGGCAGCAGAAGTGCAATAAACAGGCAGCAATTAGAGTGGTTCTGATCTGGATTTTGCAAAAATATCAGCACTACGTTTATTTAGACTTTGTCTTCCTGCCCAGTCATGGCTTTTGCTTAAATTATTCTCTTAGATGGTTTTCAGCTATGGTATCTTGAGGTTAGTCTTTAAAAACTAGCCATTCTCACCTTGTGTATCAGTGGGTAGGGCGCCAGCCCCATATACCGAGGGTGGCTGGTTCAAACCCAGCCCCCGCCAAACTGCAACAACAACAACAACAACAAAAATCACTGGGCATTGTGGCGGGTGCCTGTAGTCCCAGCTACTCGGGAGGGTGAGGCAAGAGAATCGCCTAAACCCAGGAGTTGGAGGTTGCTGTGAGCTGTGTGACGCCACGGCACTCTACCGAGGGCAATAAAGTGAGACTGTGTCTCTAAAAAAACAAACAAACAAAAAAAAAAACTATCCATTCTCAAAACCCCTGGGTGTGCCTGAGACCCTTCCAGTGTCCATTGAGGTCCTCCTTTTCTTTCTTTCTTTATTTTATTTTATTTTATTTTTTTGCATTTTTTGGCCGGGGCCAGGTTTGAACCCACCACCTCTGGCATATGGGCCAGCGCCCTACTCCTTTGAGCCACCGGCGCCACCCCTGTCCTCCCTTTTCTAACTCTATTATCTTCTAGAGGCTTTGTTTTATTCACATACTTCCACCAAAACAAAACATAGCAAAAAAAATTGACGGTAGGAGCAGATATGAGACTCTAACCATCTTCTCTTGTTAGACACTAAAGAGATTTGCAAACCAGAAAGACAATACCAGTTTTCTCACCTGCTTTATTTGTTTTGGAGCTTAGAATTATTTTCATAAGATATGTATTTTAGGTTACCATGTAATATGCTTCTATTACTTTTTTTATTAATAATTTTTAAATTCTGTTTGATTTTCTAGTATGATAAATATCAGTAATTATAATCCTCATAATTAAAAGTTCTTTGGGGATCCTCAATAATTAAAGGAGTAAAGGGACTCTCAGACAAACAAGATTGAGACTCACTGCTCTAGGTAGATAGCAGAGTGACGTTCTCTGGTCTGGTCTGTGCTAAAAGCATTGAGCAGACAAAGTGATGCTCATGGGTCCCTGTGTGGCTGGTTATGTTCACTTGACTCTTATAAGCATGATCTTAACCAAACAAACTAGAATATGACTTAAAAGTAATTTTAAAAAATGATATTTTTCTAGTTTAAACCGTAATGTCATGGACTAATTAATTCTTACTCTTGTATTATGATGCAATGGGAAGAACGTTAAATGCCGGACTAATACTAATTGAAGTCCTACCGTGAATGCCAGGCCATTTCTAACTGCTTTGCACGCATTACTTCCTTTGATATCAGCAGCTCTTTGAGCTAAGTCTTACTGCTATTGTCATTTTACAGATGAGGAAACTTGGTCACAATGTGATCAAGTACCTCGTCCAAGTACCTTGTTCAGTTTTTGAATTGCAGAGCCAGGTTGTGAATGGAGGAGTCCTAGGTCCATAGTCTAAACTCTGAAACTGCTGAAGTATGTTGAGTTGCTGATAAGAAAGTCTAGATCTGTCTCCAGACACCTAAAGAACACACAGGGCCTCGTAAGCCAGAATTAGCACTTTCATCTCCGTGTATAAAGGGAACCTCCTTGAACACGATTCTTCGCTCCTCGTGTAGCCGTAATATATTTTAGTTGTTAGACTATAATACAGCTGAAAGTCGCCTACCATATTATAACTGCTTATAGCTACAGATTTCACTGGTTACCTTAACTCTAAGATAAGGTCCATTTTTACATGTTTAATTTTACAGAATAAAAAATAACATGTTTGTGATCTTTACTACGTTTCCCTTGCACTTTTTAGAAAAGATCAGTTGTATGTCTATGTACTTGCTCTCTCTCTCTCTCTCTCTCTTATTACATTCAGTATAAAGCTTGTAAGTCTTCCAATTCCAAATCTTGTCCTGGAAAAATATAAATGCTATTTAAAGATTATTTAAGATCCTAAATTAGCCAGTCTATCTATCTGACTTCACTAGTGATGTAAACTTATTTTAAAATATATTTTTGACTTATTCAAACAATAACTTATTTAGCTATTTTATGTAAGTTATTTAGCTGTTTTCTAAGTTTTATAAGTTATTTATTTTCAGCAAGGGCTCCTCAAATCCCTTGGACTTAAGTGGAAATGAAAATTTTAAAATGCAAAGAACAATAGCATTTTGGTATATGTGGGTTTTTTTAAAGTCTGCATGAAACCATTCGCCCCATAAACCTCCCCAAAAGGCAGATAATTTCATTTACCAACAGTTCCAGCAAGGCTCCAGCTGCACCAGCTGCCACACATTTTAGGATGATAAATTCAAGAATTCAGTCGCTAACGCCTCCTCTCCCTCTGGTGCCGTGGCCTCACCCTTCAATTCCCCTGAGTTTTTAAACCTCAGGCCTCTAATTATCTGACCAGGAAGCTGAAGTCCAGTGCATGGTAATTTCCTGGCTGTCACCATATAGAGTATATTTATGCATTGCAAGAAAATAGTGATGTTTGCAATGTTAACTCTATCACACTAAAACTCAAGCTATTTCCTAAACAAAAACAAAAAACAACAACCAAACCTGCTGGGGAAATGTTCGTCTACTCAAGTGAATACTTTCTCTTTCTCTTTTTTCCTGCTACCTACACCAATTTTAGCTTAGCACTGTTTTTAGTAGCTATATATAAAATGTTAATGGTTCCCTGGATTAAATATTTTGGGACTCAGGCCAATACCTCCTACATAATAAGGATCCTTAAGCATGAAGCCTGACACCCTGGTTCTGATTCATAACATATCCAATAAATGGAAAACCCCCAAATAGTTACGTGGTTTATATAATCCGCCACATACAATGCCAGAAGTTATGTGCTGCTATGTATTTCCAAGTGAGGAATCGCAATATCTTAGTATTATAAGGTGTATTTCTAAGGGACTCCACGGTCCATTCTATGTAGCCAGGCTATGCAACACTTTGGCATTTGTTTATGAACCAATGTCCCCAGACACTGCCAAATTTTGACTGTACAATACTATCTCATTTCATTTTGTGTTTTAAAAGACAAAGTTGTCATTCTTAGCTCTCTTCATGTGTAAGGAGTAGGTCACGTATAACTTTATTGTGTTGCACAAGGTGGGTGTGGCAGCTCTCTGGGGAGACTTACAACATGAATCACAGGTTGGGGAAAGGAAGGTTGGACCAGCTGGTCTTGGAAATCCCATCTAACTTAGATGTCAAGCAGAAAAATGTTCAGCCCAGTCAGTTTACTAGTTTAAACCATAATGTCATAGACTAATTAATTCTCATTCTTGTATCATGAGGTAGTAGGAAGAACATTAAATGCAGGGAACCCAAATTCTATTTGTAGCAACATCTCTAGTTAAACAAATCACAGCTCTCATTGTTTCAGTTTCTTATCCGTATAGTGGAAATGATACGTGACTTCTACCTACCTCAGAAACTAAGATTTTAAAAAAGAATTATACACTTTTTTTGGTTCAATACAAAGCAAGACTAAGATTTAAATCATTACTATATTGAATCTTTGCTTACCAGTTTACTAGTTCAAGGCTCTGTACTCTGAGATTATTTAGTAAATACTGTTGATGTGAGTCAAGGGCACACACATAAATGATGCTATGACAGGGTTATAAATGAAGCTGTGTTGAAGTTCATGCCAACTGATCCTTTCCAGAGTGGGGGAGAGTGATTGGTTAAGACAGCCCCCTTCTCGGGTGAACAAGGGAGCACAGATTATGCATCAAATATTTCTTAAGCAGCCTAGCTCACAGAAAAGCAAACGAGAACTTCTTACAGATACACTCATGTGACAGATTGAGACATATCAACCAGACGAGGCATGGAAGAAGAAAAGGAAAGGATGGCTGATAATGAGAAAGTTTAAGACCGCAGTGGCTCTGCATTATTTGGTTTAGCCTTCACCTTCTGCCTGACAAATGCAAAAGGCTTTCAGTCCTGTGTTTGAGGGAGCCTGCCATCCATGAAATTTACAGATTACCTACCAACAGTAACGGTGAACTATTTTATTCAACTTTTGATTGCGTCCTTGTTTTAACTCCGTGGGGAAAAATAATTCTCTGAAATAAACATGGTTGAAATTTCCCCCAAATCTAAATCTTCTTTATATTAATATTCCATTTGTGTGTATTAAGGTGGAAAAGAACATTTACAGGGTGGGGGTTGTATGTTCTGCATCTCAGAGCACTGAGAGTGCCTTGGGTAGACTCTTTCTGTCTAAAGCATCATGTTACTTCTCGCTGCTGCTTTGTCCTAAGAGATAACTCGAAATATGACCAAACACAGCAGACATTTTAGACAAGTCTGGGAAAGAATATACCTACAAGGCAGTGCCTGTGGCTCAAAGGAGTAGGGCGCTGGCCCCATATACCGAAGGTGGCGGGTTCAAACCCAGCCCCAGCCAAAAACTGCAAAAAATATATATATATATATATATATACCGGCAAAACATACTTTTCAGAAATGGTTTCTTCATCTGTGGTTATTTTCCAGGCTTACTGATATATTTGAATCTTTACATTTCAGAATAATTCAAAAATAAAGACTGTATTAATTTTAAAGCCAATGTGTTCCTATTGTACAGCTTCGTCCTCAAGACAAATTAGTCCCTTCCTGCAATTTCCTTAAATGCAATAAAGTGAAATGATTAGTTTTGTTTTAATTTTAGATTTGAAAAATATCTTAGATAAGGACTTATACCCCCTTTCACATCTTGTATTTGGTAACGTTGGTCACAATGGAACTTTTATACTTACCATCACTTTCCCATCTTTGCTTATTTGGAAATTAACCACTTACATTCGCAGTAGAAGTGTTTACACATTGCCTAATATGGTGGAGCTTTTAGTGCAGGAGGGAACTTCTCTTTCATGGAGTCCAATCTAATTATCCCACCAACTCTAACATTTATAGGATTCTTCCTAACATAGAAGAGTGGCTCCATGTTCATTGTGCTTAGATACACTGCAACTTCCACAGTGGGAGGAAAGCAAACGTTTGAAGTCAAAATTGTTTGAAATTTTGCCACAGCCTGGTATGTTACTATATTGACCTCATATTAATAAGAGATAAACCTCTTTCTCCTAATACCTAAGGTTTTCTATCCCAAGAGGCAGGTGAAACTGGCTCTTTAAGATCATACTTTACATTCTCAGAAAGTTTGAGACAAACTCCAATCCTGTTTTGCAACTGAACATAATCAACTTTATGTTAGAGTATAGTGGAAATACCCACCTACCTACTGACCACCATCACATGTGTATTTCCCTTTCCCCCCGTGGGAAAAATCTTTCTTCTCTCATATTTATTTTTATTGCTAATCAGTCTTCAAGAGAATTTTTAGGGGTCCGAATTGTGGGTGAGAAAAAATATCCCACAGGGCCTGAACGCCCGATCCTCCTTTTGATGTAAACCAGATCGTAGTAGACAGCCTGGATGAGAGTTTTATCAGCATATGGCAAGGTAAAGCTCTCAAAAACACCGCCTTTACAAAAACAAAAGCCTGCCAGCACTGTATTTTTGTAACCGGTTCCCACTCTCCTCTATTTAAAGATAAAGATGGGAATGTTGTTTTGCCTGTGAGCAAGAGAGAGGCCACTGTGCACAGACACCCCAGCAGGTTTGAAATGTGCAACAGCAGGGGCCTGTCTGGCAAAGGTCCCAGTGCAAGGATGCTAACCATGACTAACATGTGTGAGTGGAGAGTGACCTCATTTTCAGGGATGAACTGAGGTTACCTCCAACCAACATCTTTGCAGACAAAGGCAGCCTTGTAGCAATCAGAGGGAATCTGTGGAGGCAGCCCCTTTTACTTCAGTTGGTTTTGGTGGTGATGATTACAAATATCCATACCCTCTAGAAGCATTTTTCTTATCAGTTAAGTCGCCATCCCCTTTACTACTCTTCTGGCTGATTGATAGATGAAAAATCCCGGTTTATTTCAAATAATTGGATAGCAAGTAAAAAAGGATAAAATCTCAATCTGAGATCTTCCCTTGAACTAAAAGGGTTCAAGCTCCTTTCAAGCACTGGCCACTCAAAAGACACAAAGTTCCCTTTTATTTAAGGTCTATGCACCCCACCCCTAAAAAGACACCTGAAAAGAATTTATTTGCTAACATAGACTTAACTTTGAGGGGATCAGGGGAAAAAAAAAATCAGTCTCCTAAAGAACCAGAGTTTTTATTGACAGGCAGCACGTCGTCGCTTGAATGTCATAGTTGTTTTCGGTTGTATAATTGGTTGCATTCTTTTGAAATTGGTGGGAAATTAGATCACTGTGAAAGGTATCTATAAAATAGCAGCATACTGAGTGGGCACTGTTTGGATGGTTGTGTCCCAGGGAATAAAAAATGATTCAGCTCTAGTCTAGTGTGGAAAAAAAAATCCATCCCCTCCCATGTGCTTGGGCAGGACCACAGCTCCACGTCCCAGTGTCCCAGCCCAAATCCTTAAACACAGAAGAATGAGACTTTCAAGTCATGTAACTTATTTTTGTTGGAAGTTATCTTATTTTAAATAAACACCAGTCTTGCAACGTAACTCCATTTATACTTCAAAATTGTAATTGGCCTCTGAAATCACTAGTTAAGAAGTAATACCAGCCAACACAGTGGCTCATGCCTGAAATCCTAGCACTCTGGGAGGGCAAGGAGGGAGGATCACTTGAGGTCAGGCAGTGGGGACCAGCCTGAACAAGAGTGAGATCCTGTCTTCACAGAAAAATAGAAAAATTAGCTGGGCATGGTGGCTTGCACCTGTGGTCTCAGCTACTCAGGAGGCTGAGGCAGGAGGATTGCTTGAACCCAGGAATTTGAGGTTGCAGTGAGCTATGATAACACCATTGCATGCTAGCCTGAGCAATAGATCAAGACCCTGTCTCAAAAAAAAAAAAAAGAAGAAGAAGAAGGAGGCACCAATAATGTGGAAAATCTGGAGATTTTAATAAGCTGGTCTCTGTACCCTATCTGTCCCCTTTCTGGCTGAGAATAACTTTCAAATTTGTGTTACTTTATCCACCAAATTACTATGCAGTTGTTACCAAGCAAAGTTTGACCTCTTTAATCTGGCTATAAAAGTTTGCTTTAAAAAGAGGACACACGCCTGGTGTGGTATGTGCCTATGGTTCGAGCTACTCAGGAGACTGAGATAGGAGGATCACTTGATCCCATGAGTTTGAGGCCTGGACAACTTAGGGGGACCCCATCTCTAACAACAACAAAAAGGCAGGACATAGAAAAACAAGAGAAGGAGTTGGGGGAGGTAAATGTAAGAATTTAAAATCTCGCATTGGCATGTTAATGTTTTATGTGGATTTAGAAGTCCGTGGCCAGATTCTGACAATAACTTAGTTCAGTGGCGCTCTCCCCTGGTTGCACTTGAGAATCCCCTACACTGCCCTGATCACAACGTCCCATCTCAGACCACTTGAATCTGGGTGAATCTGAGTCTCTGGGTGTGTGGCCAGTGTGTGTGTGCCTGTATGTGTTTTCATCCTCTCTAGGAGATCCTTGAGGCGTAGAAGGTTGACAACAGTAGCCTGGAGATCTTGTCTCTGTTTTTTCCTACACTGTAATCTGCTGTAATTAATAGGACTACAAAGTAGCTTTAATGATGTCTTTCACGTCTCCAAATCCTTCACTGCTTCCTGGTATCCTGACAGTGAAGTGGGTCAGATTTATCTGGCATTCCGAACCTTTCTGAGTTCCACTCAGCCCCTTTCCCAGGGGAATCCACTTTTCAGGAGAGATTGTCCCTTCAGCATTCCTCCAACATTCCCATTTCTGTGTCTCTACATTTCTCTACCTGCTTTTTCTTCCTTTCCTTTTCATTGACTAAGTCCATTGTTGAAGTCCTGCCACCTCCTACCAGCTGTTTTCCTAGCGGTATCCAGCTCTTCACAATGAGCTTCTTTATCAACGTCTGGTTTGAATTCTGCACAGCCAGATTATAAGATCAGGAAAGGAATAACGGCATCCTCAACGTGGAGGATAAGGACCTACCCCCAAAGAGATTATAGTCTATCTTCATGGCACAGCAGACATCTGTGCAGAACAGACCGTGTGCTGTAGGAGTCCAGAGAGAGAAGCGGTCATGTCTAATGTTCATAAGCTGAAACAGTGAATATGAAATGGCCTTTCAGCTGGATCTGGGCTTTATTAGTGGAGTCCGTTGGTGGGACAGAGGGATGCAGGGGGGCTGTGAGCATGACTAGCAAAGGGAGCATCCTGGGAGAAGCCACAGGGCCAAGAAATTATGGGGCATGTCGAGGAAGAACAAGCGGTGTAGATCGCCTTCGAGATTAGTATTCTTTCATGTTTTATTTCATATTGGAAATATGTGTTTGGGGCAAGATGTTTGTTCCAAGCATATTGGAAATATGTGTTTGAGGCAAGCATATTTTTTTTTATTTTGTTTTTTACAAGCTTATACCTTTCCTCTGATATTTTAAAGGGCCTCAGAGGATATGTCTTAGGAATGGATTGAATACTGTGGTTTTAAGGCAGAAACATTTTTTACAAATGAAATATGCCATCCGACAGCAATATATAAAAACAGATAAGAGCAGATCTAGTTGGGGGAAACTGAAGAAGCTTGTGGAACACTGCTTCCTGGGCCGTACCATAATCTTAGTATTGCTAAACACTGGGGAAAGGCTCCTCAGACCTCAATTTGAAAACCACCGGTGTTGTGGAAAGAGCCTGTGCTTGTTATCGGGCAGTTCTGGGTTTCAGTCCCTGCTGCTTACCTGTTAACTGCGTGACATTGAGCAAGCCACTTTTACAAGTTTAGGTGGCTCCTTGTAAACACCTGGACATTGCTGCATGCTTTTAGCAGATTCAACTGGTGCCGACTACAACCTCCTGGAGTTTTCCAAAATGATCCAGGCGTCATATAGCAAGAGTCTGACCTGGCCAAGTAGAAGGGTGAATGAGAAAAATAAGAGTAAGCGTATTTTCAGCTGTAGGGAAAGCTAAGATGTTAGGAAAATGATAAAAATAAGTCTTTGGAGTGTATCTCCCAACTGGCACTTTAAGAGATCTGCAGTGATCAAAAAATGTTACCAACACTTTACTTGTATGGATACTGAATACAGAAAACATAGACTAGGGTCGCCCAAAGAGGGCAGTCTAATAAGAGACCCCATGTTAAGCTGGGCCCCAAAGGGTGTATCTCCCAAAATGAGGGTGGACGGGAAATAAACCCACCATATGGAAAATACAGCAAAAACTTGCTTATCTCCATTTGTCACCAGATGGAAGAAAGAAAATATCTCTTGTGAATTTGTAACCACAAGGAATCCCTCATCTCTCCACCAGTTGGAGGTCTAAATTTATCTGTGTAGTCTTTAAAACAAAAACAAAAAAGCCCTCAAGCCAAACATTTATTTTTAAAGTAATCTCGAGTTGATAGTACCTATAAGGCAACTAGCAGAAGCAGTCTCAAATTCCTTTTTGGAATATGACAACATTAAGCCAGACATTAGATAATTACCAAAGATTAGTTTCTAAGAAACATGAGCCTGCAATCAGATGGTTTCTATCTACGAACCATAGAAATGTAAATTGGTACAATGATTTTGAAATACAGTGAACTAGTAAAGTTGAATAAGTGCATAGCCAGTGACCCAGCATTTATGATCCTTGGTATATACCTGAAAAATTTCTTGTCTGCGTGTATTAGGAGTAGTACCAGAAGGTAAGAGCAGCATCTTCATAATAGACCCAAAGCTAAAACAACACCAACATCCATCAACTCTACAGCACATAAACACATTGTTTTCCAATCACATTACCGAGTCTTCTACAGTAGCAGTGACAAGTGGACTATATAGTTATGTCAACATGGATGCTTCTCAGAAACACAACGTCAGACAAAGGAAGCGTGTCACAGAAGGATGCATGATGGGAAATAATAATTAAACTGAGTACTAAGGCTCTGAAAGTGCCTTGTTGCAGTGGCAAGTACATTATCTGTCTCAGTAAACTTTTGTTGTTGCTGTTGTTGAGTTGTGGGACCTAGAACTAGAAATGTTGCGACCTCATCTTGACTAATTACATCTGCTAAGATCCTATGTCCACGTAAGGTCATGCTCTGAGGCAAAAAATGGACATAAATTTGAAGGAGAGACCATTCAACCTACAACACCACTTTATAGAACTATTATAAGAATTAAGTAAATTAACAGAAGGACTTACACCATTAATACTTGTTATATTAACGGTCTAATAATACAGTTAAGATAAACACAGTGGTATTTACCAATTTGTCAGAGGTATCAAGTATTAGTTATTACTGAAGTTGGCACTCAGGAAATGCTTACTCTTTCCACCCACTGCTTTTGGCTGAATAATATCAATATTCTGCAGAATGCTGACTTATTAATTTATAATTACAATCAACTCTATTCCTGAAGGTATCTTCTTGAAAAATACACATGGTTCACATTTCTTTCTAGTAAAATGGCTAAGTATATAAGATACTAAGTGTTGACAAAAGAAGCTTTCATTTCCCAAATTCTTCAGGTTATAATCACCAGAGGAAAAAAAATGCTGACTAACCTGTTTATGTTCATCTCTGTGCTGTCTCAGGCCATGGCTGCCTCTGTGTGACTTTGCATGTGGCAGAGCCCAACCTCTCTTCGGACCTAGTTTCCTTCTATAATAATGAATAGTTGGATCTTTATATCCAGCATTAAAAGAAGCATTGTTTTGATGCAATGCTCAAGATTTTTAAAAACAGGCTGTAGCCGGTGTTAAGAGTAACATCTAGTTATTTGGTGAAATAATCGCTAAGAGATCCAGCATATTGGTACTGAGCTTAGTACAAAATACTATGGTTTATATTCATAGTAAGGAAATAAACAGAAATATACAGGTACTAAAATAATGTATGTATTTAGAATTGGGGGAAGGAGAAGAAATAGTGAAGAATCCACTATTTACCCTACTAGTAATAATTTAGAAGAAAAAAAGAGGCGGTAAGATAAAGGCAAAGTAGTCATCGTTTGTATTTTTTCATTCACCACCATAGAGTGATAGGAAGGTGGATGGGTGGAGGGAGAGTAGTTGGTGGGTCCACGCCTACGGTGCATCTTAGAAGGGTACAGGTGAAACTTACTAAATATAGAATATAAATGTCTGAACACAATAACTAAGAAAATGCCATGAAAGCTGTGTTAACCAGTTCAATGAAAATATTTCAAATTGTATATAAAACCAGCATGATACACCCCATGATTTCATTAATGTACACGGCTATGATTTAATAAAAAAAAAAAAAAAAAGAACTTTTTGATTCTTTTTCTCGTGACCTTTGTAATTCCATTTCCTATGTCTTAAATTTTCTTCAGGGCTGACTTCATTCCCCTCTCTTTACATATTCCCTGTCTCTTCCTCCCACTTTGACCCCTTTTCATCTGAGGTAGACAGTGGTTATATTTTGGTATGGTGAGCACTTAGGTATGTGAAGGGGAGTTGAAAAATTGATTAATATTTTTCCCTTCTTGTACCATATGAAGTTCCGAGGTGATACATTAGCTACCTCAAATTTGATACTGGGGCCATTAAATACAGTGTCTTAAATACAAATTCATGAGTAGGCTTCGTACTCCTGAGCCAAGTGAAATGGCACACAGCGTATGATGCATATGCAAATTTTGTGTGTGTGTGTGTTCAGTTGATGAAGGAAGAGAGTTCATTTATAACCTTTGTCAGTTGCAAGAGAACCACTGAGTTAGAAGTTTTGATTTATACTGGTTGTTTTTGTTTTATTTTAGAGGGGTGGGTGGAAAAATTCTGAGAAAACTCAAGAGTAAAATGGACAATGTGTAGAATTATTAAAACTTTTCAAACCTGCAATCAATTTAAAACCTTTTTCCTTGAATTATAACACTTCTTTTTAATACCTTCAGCTGCTATTTTTGTGTACTCAGAGGCAAGAGTTTGGGCTGCTTACCTCATAGTTGTTATCTATGGCAGCTAAAATATCCAGGCAGACTGATGTCATTTGTTCCCAGCACACAGCCTCAGAGCCTTCTGGGCAAATTCGCTGATAAGTCATTGAGCAGGCACAAAGGGGATGATATTTTATGGTACAATGAGCCATGCTTGCATAGTTAATTTAGTTCTCTCTGCACTTATAAACAAACAAACAAACAAAAAACCCACTGACCTCAAAGTAGGAAACCTCTTTAAAGACTGTGTTTTATTTTTCTTTAAATTCCTGGAAACTTTGATTTGTCCTTTGTACAATCAGGCTTTATTACCACCAGCACTAGCAGCAGCCATTTACATTGAGACTCTGCTATGATGGATACCAGAGATCAAAACTCAACAGTCAGGCGTAGAGAAGCACCCAGAGATATTACGAAAAGAAAACAAGAAAGAAGAAGACCACAAGAGATAAAGGTTCAAATCAAATGAGAGGAAACTCCAGAGAGGCTTCCTGCTGTGCGGGGGTGGGAGGGTAGCGGGGGACCCCTGGAGGCAGCGTCCCTTCCCTGAGGTCCTGAGCGTGTCAGCTTAGTGCGTGGACTCACACCAGAGCCAAAGATTCTTCTGGCGGATGGAATTTCCTGCATCTCAGTTACATTTCCGTGGATGCATCAGTGTTTTTGCCCCAAAGATTGGCATCTCTAGTTGTCTGCTCCTTAATCTCCCTCTGCTTATTCTTAAGGGGCTTATAATTGCAGGTGGAAGAAAAACAGGTGTACCCAAACCTATGATGCTGTGTGATGAATACCAAAAGAACCCAATGAAACTCATGTTTTGGGAGCACTGAGCAAGTAAACCCTGCCTGGGGGGGTCAAGGCAGCCTTCACAGAAGAGGTGGCAATGAACAGGGTCTTTGAAGGAGGTATTCGCCACATGGTCAAAAGAAGACACTTCCCTCTCCTAAGCCGTACCATGTGTGATCACATTTATAACCACTGACGAGATGTTTTGGGCCACTCTTTCAGGAAATCTACATTTGTACTGCATTGAACAAGACTCCTTTATAAATTTTACAGCCCCAATTCTGCGTGCAGTGCCTTCCTCTCACCATCTTCCTTCTGTGTTAAAGATTTCCATCACAGTTGGTTTCAACTGTGCAATTATAGAAGTTAGAGTTCAGCAGTAGTTCAGAATTGCAAGTTCTCAGTGAATAAATTACATGTATAGTTTTGCTGCTGTTTATAAACTTAATTTTACCTGTTTTTTTTTTCCCTCCAGCTGCTGCTCCTAGTAAGTTTTCACCAGGCTGTGGCCTTAGCTAGCTTGAAAATGTATGGAATTCCGTATATTCACAATCTGTATAGGCATTTATAAGGGCTTTTCAAATATGATCCGTGTTGGAACACATGGCTATGCTGAAAATCCAAAAGAACATCACTGCCTACAAATTCCCATCAAACTTCAAAGATAAAATGTATCTTTGAAGCTATTAATGGAAAACATGGCTATAATAATTAGATATAGAAAAGTAGAAGAGATGTTAAATTTCTATTATAAGAAAATAGTAGGGTCTTCACAATATAATTACCAAGAAGTTACAGGATTTCTCTTTATTCTGAGGAAACAGTATGTTTATTTTAAGGTGTTTATTTTATTCTCAATTTAGAATGAGTTGTAACAGCACTGGGGGTAACTTGGTAATCTTTAAACAAACTTTTTTTTTTGTTTGCAGTTTTTGGCTGGGGCTGGGTTTGAACCCGCCACCTCCGGCATATGGGGCCGGCACCCTACTCCTTTGAGCTACAGGTGCCACCCCAAAACAAACTTTTAAAGAATATTTCCTTTTCCTGGTGACTTTATAGAGATTTGTATTACTGTTTTCATGTTAAAAATAAAATAATTCAATTACTTTTTAGTTTGGACCTTACACTAGGCAAGTTATAAACATGCCCATTAGCTTCATTTTTCACCAAAGTGCTTTTCTTTTTTCTTTTAGTCTGATGCCAATGCAAGTTACTTAAGAGCAGCTCGCGCAGGACACCTGGAAAAGGCTCTTGACTACATAAAGAATGGTGTTGACATCAACATTTGCAATCAGGTTGGTTGTGGTTGTTATTTTTCATTTTTTAGATAAAAACAATATTTTAAAATCCTAAAGTTTTTATTATTGCCAAGAATTTCTCATTTTTGTGAGTTTTTCTGTTATATTTTACCAACTTGACTTGTCAAAGTGTTCTCTGTGAGAGGAATGACCGGAAACCTAGGCTCGTGACCTTTAATAATTAATTCTTAAAATTTGGTGTAATAATGGTAAGGGAACAACCCACTTAGTTTCCAAATACTTTTCTTCCTCATTCAAATTCTTGCACTGCACACATGCAAGTGATCGTCCGTGGGATGTTCCCTCCGGGGTTCTCGGTGGGCCGTTTACTGCTGTGTTTTCAATGCTGAGTAAATCTTTCCCTCTGCCTTTAATCAGAATGGGTTGAATGCTCTCCATCTTGCTTCCAAAGAAGGCCATGTGGAAGTTGTTTCTGAACTACTACAGAGAGAAGCCAATGTGGATGCAGCCACGAAGGCCAGTATCTCCTGTTTAATACTTTTTACAATACAATATTTGCCACTTTGCATAAGGATTTAGGCCTCCATAAGAATCAGGGTACAACTCTCATGAGATACCAGTCAACTTTGTTTTGTTTGGAGAACTTATGAACATGGAAGGATTTGAAAGGGTAAGTTGACTTATCTTGCTTTTCATTTTACAGAAAGGAAACACAGCATTGCACATCGCATCTTTGGCTGGGCAAGCAGAGGTGGTAAAAGTCTTGGTTACAAATGGAGCCAATGTCAATGCACAATCTCAGGTAAACCTACAACTCTATTCCAAAGAAATTTTGTCATAACTTGCAAATAATTTTCCTTGGGTAAGGTGCCTGCTTGGTTCACCTATCGTCTATGAACATTGAACTTAAGAGCTATACTCTAATACACATGGTAATATTATTGCAGATTATTCGTGTTCATCCGTATCCTCATTTGCAATCCTACATGTGTGAAAGGTAGAGGTTTTTTAAAGTGGTCCATATATGAAACTCTAGGACTGGTAGTCGTGGACACAGATGTTTACAGGATTCTGGTATGTATGATGCTAGCATAGGTCCAGTCTCAGTATTTAAACTACAAAGGAAATAGGGATGCCTATAAATAAAGAAATGGTCTTAGAATTTCAAGATCTATCAGTGCTCTATTTGAAAAAGGAAAGAAGTGTCTTAACTCCTCTTTACTAAGTAAAGTATCTGTGTGGCTCTCTGAAACAGATTTGCTAAAAAAAAAAAAAAAAGAAGAAAGAAAAAAAGGCAGAAGAAACTTTAAATATCCTCAAGTTTTAGAATGGTCCTCCTATAAATCTGACACTGTCTTCTTGAAGTTCTAAGAAGAACACTAAGAGAGATTATCATTTGACAGACTTTGAGTCTAAAAGAATTAACCTTACTTTATTGGTTGAAATATATAGGTCCTCTTAATTCAGGTATTTATTATTTGAGTCACCACAAACATGAGCTAAATAGGAAAGCTAACATCATCATCATGCAAAAATACCCTCCATGGACTTGGTGCCTTTTAAAGCTGGTTCCCACTCAGACATTTCCTCCAGCTTATGCGGACATCTCTCCCGATTTTTCAGTGTCTCCCCCAGGATGTTGGATAATGAACAGAATGACTACAGAACAGAACTGCAAGTTTTGTCAAAGATGCAGGGTTTGGTGAAGTAAGGGGAAGTAACCTGGAGCACCTCTGGGGCACAGCTGGGCTGTGGGTACCTGGCACCCTTGAGTTGTAGGCAGGACAGCATGCAAACAGCTAAGTTGATTTCCTGATGGGTGACTCACATAGCAACAGTTTGCAAATCCAAAGAGTAAGTGGAAAAAGAAAAGATAAAGGATATCTTTGGTTCTCGAATACTTTTTACTGAAGACTGGCCTTTTTCCTTATGTTGCAAAAATAGGGAAGAACGTCAATATATCAGATAATTTTGTTGGGAAAATTACTGTTCCTCCACAAAAATCACACTTGGTTTAATCTTTGTTCATGCTAAGAACTCATACATGGATGCAGTTATAACCTACATTTTGTTAGATCTTATATACCTACTTTTATGATTTTTCATTTTATCTTGTGGAAGTAAATCTCAAACTTTTTTCATTATTTACTGTGGCCTTTTGATATCAGTTTTATGCACACACAATTTTATTAGCCTTTTTCAGTGCTGATTACCTTTGGATAACAGGAGTCTCCTCTCTTTTATGGGTCCACAATATTGGAGTGACCTCCTCCTCCGTTTACCAAAAACATTAACAAGTGATAGCGCTGGTGCCATTAAATGTCAGTGTCATGGAAAAGGAGCTGCGTGACTCCTCCAACTGCGTGGTTTCCTATATATTTGCTCTGAATTCTTTCTAGTTCCCTGTGGTTAGAACTTCATTATGTTGTCTATACCAATTATTCTGATTCCCTATCAGAGTTCACTTGCTTTTTCCATTAAGGAATAACATGAAGTTGAATATTGACAAGTATAATACTTCAAGACAGATACAGACCAGCTGATTACAACCGAAGCATCATGCTTTCAGACTGGTTTGTTTCAGTATAAAATGCCCTTATAATTTTTTTTTTTTTTACTTAAAAATACGTAGGTAGTTTTAGGCTCTGAAATAACGGGGAAACTCTTTGATCTATTTGTATTTCCCTTTTTTATTCTCCCAAGGAAGGAAATATAAAGCTCCTTCTTTCAAATACCATACACGTTTTTTACTAATACTTAGAGCAGCCGTAGTTTTAAGACCTACTCAGCCATATTTGGGAGAGGCTGCAGTTAAATCCCAATCAGTTTTAATGTCAATTTGTACACATTCCACACTGATGATGCAGCGAGAGAGAAGGACATAGGCTGTGACATTCCTTGGTACTTGCACTTGTGCTTGGAATTCCCCCCACACATAGCACAGCAAAGCCTTCCGCCCTTCCTCTGGACACCTGCCTTTAGAAACCTGCAGAACTGTGTTGTTCTGTGCAAAGAACAAATAGCAAGATGACGAGGCAGCAGAAGGGAGCTTCTGTGATAATTCCTCATAGCAACTCTTAAGTAGGAACTTTTATAAAAAATAATAATAATAATAACCAATGATGTCATGAAATAAGATTAAACTCCGTTTAGGTGGTAGCACATAAAACATCACAGGAATATTCATATTTAAGAAAGGTAGAATATCTATGCAAATGAAATTTTAACCTATAGGCAATAGTTAATAGCAAGCAAGAGATCATGTAAAGTGAGCCCTTACTCTCCTTGAATATAAAAATTCTCCTTATCTTAAAAATAAAAATGACGTTGAGCAATATCAAGTTCTGATCTTACAAACTGAGGATCTATAAAATGGGAATTTGTAGATTTTATATTAATTTTTCCCATTGCATTGATCTTAGGTATTAGTTAACACCTTTTTAAAAACAGAAATAGGCATCTTTCTCGTGCTCAGGCTGGTCTTGAACTTCTGGCCTCAAGCAATTCTCCTACCTCCCAAAGTGCTAGATGCGTGAGCCACTGCATCTGGCCCTTTTTTATATTCCTTAACATTCTGGTAACCATTTAATCCTGCCTGGAGGGGAAGATTGGGTAATTAAATTGTGAATATAAAAATTCAATTAAGTGCTTAATACTTCATACCAAATACAGCACCAGTGATTAACAGAGTTTGCTGTTGAAAACCTAAAACTGCTAAGTCAAATGGCATCTCTCACTCTTCCTTCCTTCTCTGTCTTTATTCTATAATTTAAAGCACCAATAGTATTTATAAAGAAGTAAAATCTGTCTCGAATAATATTTTAACTGTCAGAGTACTCTAAATGAACAGATGTTCATAGTGATATTGACCCTGTAGGCAAGCCAGTGTCTCCTTGGGTTTTCTGTAAACCCTGATTTTCCCTGTGGTGGAAAAGTCAGATCCTGCCAAAGTCCGAGAGATGGGTATGATTCAGACAGAGCCTCTTTGACCTGTGACATATGTATTATACCTCTAATCTAACTGACTTTCACAAAAATTAGTACCATATATGAATCAATGCAACTCTTTCCCTATGCCCTTAACTTCTTAATTAAGAATAGCTCTTTATGATAGACAAAGACTGGCCATAAGAAACAAGAATGAACAGGAGAATTTCCTGGGTGAAATTTAAGCCCTTGCTCCAATGACGTCACAGGAGGACTTACTAATTTATTTTATTTTGGTGGGTATGAGGCAGCATGCCTCAGTACTATCTACAGGATTGTAAGTCTGCAGATGTGCACACTTGTAATAGCACCACTATAAACATTTGGAGCAGAAGGTATTGGAGATGCTGGATAAAACCAGACTTCAAATAGCATACTTGCTACATCTTAAGCTGCTCTGCCTTTTCAGAATTTAATCTGTTAAAGAAAATAAAATGTAAGTTAGCACCCGTATATTCCTTTTTAGCCAGCTTTGTTTTGGAAATTTTCTGAGTTAGGAAATTAATATGAAAACAATGATATATGTTTTTCTCTTAAGAGAAGAATAATATTCTTTTTGAAATCTGACCAGGCTCCCAATGTAGGTGCCATTTCACAGAAAATTATTATGGCTGTAGGTTGTCCAATGACAACACATTGAATTACAGGTGCCTCAGTCTCTTTGAGCTAAGGAGTAATGGTAATATTTGTATTCACTTTTTCCAAAGGATAGTTCTAATTTTTCTCCCTAGAATCACTAAGTAGAATCAGTATGTTTTTATGCTTTGTTGATCATTTCTTAATAGACAAAGTTTGTATTAATTTGTGTTACTTGGATTATAGGAGCAGAAGCTTAACTTGAGCACAAAAGGGCGTGAATATATTGGATTTAGGTGACAAACGCAGAGAATGGAAGGTTAGCATGCTTTGGAAAGCAGACAGCTGGGCTGGAGAGTGGGAGAACCTAGCTAGCCAGAAACCCGAGAGCAAGATTGCCTTTGGATTTGGGTCCTACAAGTCAGTCAAGGTTGGGGAGAGGGAATTGTGCAGAGAACACAGTTGAGGACAGAGAGTAGACAGAAAGAGCAAATGGAAGATATTCTGCACATGTGTCTACCCCGTGGTTCACCAAGGACAGGCTGATCTGTCTCAAAGTCCAACCAAAATAAGTCCTTCTTACATAATGGAAACAGTTACTCTCCAAAATAAAATAGGGGTGACATTGTCAAATGAAGTGGAAATAGATATGGGCTCTAGCTGAACAAAACTAAAGCAAAATAAAATTAATGCCCATACATGCCCAATGGCCACCATAAAATTGGAATTTCTATCATGAAGACCTCAACAAAAATATTTTATCAACACGACCAGCAGAAATGGCACAATACCATTAGAGGCTATTTGTATGATTCTGTTTATAGAGAATGTTTGGAATAAGCAAAGCCATAAAGACAAAAGTGGATTGCTGGTTGCTAAGAGCAAATAGCGGGTGACTGCTGACAAGTATGGGGTTTCTTTCTGGGGTGATTAAAATGTTCTAGAATTAGATAGTGGGAATGTTTACCCAATTTTGTGAATATACTAAAAATCACTGAATTGTACACTTTAAAAGGGTGAGTTTTATGATAAGTGAATTACATTATCAGTAAACAAATGTTTTAAAAAATCAAAAAAAGGAATAAGAATATGACTGTTCATAAAATGATGAGCTTTCTGGTGATAACCTTAGGATAGCAAGCACTCAAATAGAAGGGGAAGCTCATGCTTTTAATCCCAGCACTTTGGGAAGCTAAGGCAGGAGAATCCCTTGAGGCCAAGAGTTTGAGACCAGCCTAAGCAATTAGAAGAGCCCTCATCTCTCAAAAAGCAAAAAATTTAGCTAAGTGTGGTGGTACGTGCCTACAGTCCCACCTACTCAGGAGGCTGCGGTGAGAGGATCATGGGAGCCCATAAGTTTGAGGTTACAGTGACATATGATCCCACCAACTGCACTGCAGCCTGAATGATAGAGTAAGAGCCCATCTTAAAAAAAAGAAAGAAAAGAAAAGAAAAGAAAAAAGGAAAGGGAAGGGAGAGGGAAAGGGAAGGAGCCATCATGGAAAACAATTAATTATAGGACTGTGTCTTACTGTGACTCTTGACTATGCAATATTTCTAAGTAATCCAAGTTCTACACATCTCAGTTTCTGCCATCCTAAAAAAGGAGCAGCATGTAGGATTTAAAAGTTGTGCTTCTGAACAGGCATAGTGGGTCACACCTGTAATCCTAGCACTCTGGAGGCCAAGGGTGGAGGATTGCCTGAGCTTAGGAGTCCAAGACCAGCCTGAGCACCCATCTCTACGAAAAATTAGCGAGGTGTAGTGGTGGGTGCCTGTAGTCCCAGCTATTTAGGAGGCTGAGACAGGAGGATCACTAGGAGTATGAGGTTGCTATGAACAATGATCATGCTACTGCACTCTATCCCGGGAAATAGAGCAAGACCCTATCTCAAAAAAATAAAAGTTGTGTTTCTAGACTATTAGAAGCTACAGGCCTATAAGAAAGCATCACTGTAAAATGCAGTACTGTACTCTGGGCTTTCTTCATGGATCCTGAAATGCTGGGTTCTGAAAGGAAACTTTGAGAATAGTGGATGTTCCCTGGGCTAGAAGACAGATGTGTGGGTAGACCAATATTTCTTAGGCTGTCTTGGACCACAGCAGACCCACCTGAAGTTGAGAACCAACTGGCGTAATTTGTCTGATTGATATTTATGTCTGACAGAACAACATCCATTTTGAAATTCTTCCTTAAAAAACGTTACTCCTAAAATCTGAATCCACCCTCTGAAAATTTTGGTTTTCAGCAAGCATACTTCATGAGGAAAGGTAGATACTTAGGAGTTCATTTAGCTGTGAAGAAAGTCTACATGGGTTTTCACCTTTCTATTCTATTCTTTTCTTTTTTTCCTTCTTTCTTTCCTTCTTTCTTTCTTGTCATTTTTGTTTTGTTTTATTGCTAACGGACATTTAAATCAACCAGGGATTTAATGACCTTTCATATGGCCATCTAAGGAAATCAGGACTACCCTCATCATCAGGCTCTTCTCTAATCCACCCTTCGGTCTCCCTCATAGCTCAGGCAAGAGTGACAAAGAAGAAAGTCAACACATCACAACTGCAGCAGAGTGTTGCAGTTATTCCATGGTTCATGTGTAAATGTTGGTATAAACTTTCATAATAGAGTTAACAGTGGGCTCCAGAGGTATTAGCAGGTAGCCGAGTTAAAAGCAAATGGCTGGAGTGCACTGTCACATTTCATTGCCTCTAATTTTGTGTTTCTAATCTTGAGCTTGGCTGCCAGATAACATAACTTGTTTCAGTTGTATACAAAATACAGTAAGTAGAATAGAGGAACTTTCTGTGCATAGGTTTGGTAGATTTGCTGTTAGACATCATGTTTATCTGCTCAAGGATCTTTTTGACTGACTTTCTGATCGACTTTCTGGGCTATAAGGCAAAACAGTGAGGTCACAGAAGCTGAACTTTTGGATAAGTAAGGTACTCATGTAGTAGTTGATAATTATAATAATGAGCCTAAACCTTTTCAGTCACAAAATTTGTGTAATATTTGGCAACATTTTCATTTAGAATATATTTGCTTTTATTCTTTGAAATTGCATTATGTTTATAATACAATTCCAGAACATTCAGTTAAATAGAAACTGCATTCTCAAAAATGTATTCATGGCTGAGCATGGTGGTTAATGCCTGTAATCCTAGCACTTTGGGAGGATAATTCAAGGTCTGGAGTTCAAGGACCAGCCTGAGAGAGAGAGACCACATCTCTACAGAAAAAATAAAAGTTAGTTGGGTATGTTGGCAAGTTCCTGTAGTCAAGTGGTTCTCAACCTTCCTAATGCCACAACCCTTTAATACAGTTCTTGTGGGTCGTGACCCACAGGTTGAGAACTGCTGCTGTAGTACCAGCTACTTGGGAGGTTGAGGCAAGAGGATTGCTTGAGCCCAGGAGCTTTAGGTTGCAGTAAGCTATAAAGCCCAGGCAACAAAGCAAGACCTTGTCTTCAAAAAAAAAAAAAAAAAAAATTATTCAAAGAGAGTTTATTATAGTTTGAAAAATCTTTTGATGCTTATAACTTGCAATACAGTTATTAAAAATTGCGTATTTCATAGGTATGAAATACATGTACATTTTTCTAGAGAACAAACACATAGGCAACACTTTAAGAAACTTAAAAATATACGCATATTAATTTGCTTGGATCCAGGTTCTTTGGCAATTTTAGAACATTTCAGACAAACATATGCACCCATGTGCAACATACTAGGTGTATGTGAATATATGAATATATAATACATATATATTAACATCATAAAAATACTACTATGCCTTTGCAAAAAAATGTGAGGAAGAAAACCTACAGAAAAAAAATAGGCTATTAATTGGATTGAATCTTACTGTTTTACAAATTGGTGTTTCTTTTTTTGCTCTAAGTGATAGCACCCATGGTTAAGTTTGAAACTATTTGATATTAATAGAAATTTCTTTCTAAGTTGGAACTATTTCAGAAGCATACTCTTACATGAAAACAGTACATACACCATTATTTAAAATAAACCGATGCGGCTCCGCGCCTGTGGCTCAGCGGGCTAAGTCGCCAGCCACATACACCTGAGCTGGCGGGTTCAAATCCAGCCCAGGCCGGCCAAACAACAATGACGGCTGCAACCAAAAAATGGCCGGGCGTTGTGGTGGGCGCCTGCAGTCCCAGATACTTGGAGGAGACTCAAGTAGGAGGACTCAAGCAGGAGACTCACTTGAGCCCAGGAACTGGAGGTTGCTGTGAGCTGTGATGCCACAGCACTCTATCCAGGGTGACAGCTTGAGGCTCTGTCTCAAAAAAATAAATAAATAAATAAATAAATAAAATAAAATAAAATAAACCGATGCCTGGGAGCTACAATGACCAAATTCTTATCCTCACAGCATCTAGTAAAATCCTTTAGCACAGCAGCCTTAATAAGTGGCTGATGACTAAGTGAATGTACTTATTTATATTGAGAGGGTGAGCTTCCTTGAATGATCCTTAGACTGTTAGCTACAAACTATTAATTATAATCTACACTCAAATTATGAAGTATAATTGTGAACTATATTTAAATTATGAATGTTGCTTCAACTATGGTGCTTAGATTTTCCAATAAATAGGAATACATAAAAAATTATAAAAATTATGAAATGTGAACAATTTTTAGAGCACATAACATCAGTTCCATGGAAAAATAGATTGCATCTCAGAAGCTGCTGACAAACATTTACTTCTTATTTTGCAGAATGGTTTCACACCGTTGTATATGGCAGCCCAGGAAAACCACCTGGAGGTTGTCAAGTTTCTCCTTGACAATGGTGCAAGCCAGAGCCTGGCCACAGAGGTAAGACATTTTGTTTTTTTCCTGCTGTAAGTTCACAGAGGTATTTATAGAGTTTTTGACAATGTGGAGTTAAAAATTTGTCCCACCATCATTTCAACTGCAGTTGTATATTAATGTGTGGGTTCATACATTTTTATGAAATATGTTAGAAAGCCTATTTTTATCTTTAAAAATCTTTCATTGCATAAATACTCTTTCTGCTCCTAAATATCTGGTTCTTCCCTATAATTGAGCTATCACTTTAATATTTAACATGTTTGCTTGAGAATACTTTTCTGTCCTTTATAATTTTGCCTCAGAGGCAACCATTGTTTTGAAATTTTTCTTTGATAAACATTGCTTTTAAATCTGTTTTTTTCCAAATTAGTGATTGTTTAACTAATTAGATGTAATATACACTTATAAATAAAACTAAAATACATTTTTAAGCATTAAATAAAAGTGGTATTGGGAAAGAAGATTTGCAGTCTCAATAGAATTATTATTTAAAAATAGAAAGTTATTTAAGTCATTGATATTATCAAAGGTAATGTAGTTTATTATTTAAGCTAATCTCGATGGAAGATTACGATCACTTAAGTATTTAACTAGAAATCTATTGGTAATAAAAAAGAACCAATAGTTAGGGCACATGATTTTTAACAAAGAAGTTAAGGAAAGCTGTTGCAGGATTATTCTTGTCTAAAACCACTACTTTTATTTGCCTGCCATTATGCTCCCTGGAGGACACAGGAACCTCAGATAACCTCTCCCATCTTTTGAGGTGATGCTTTGTGGGAAAATGCCCAGATAAATGAAGAAATACACACAGGCAAAGAAACCTTATAGCCATAAATAAATGAAAATATTCTCTCTCTCACTCACAGTCAAAGAAACATAAATATATGATTCAGAAAAAAGAGACCTTACCTTTAGATTAAAAAATTTGATAAGGAGACAAAACCAGACTTTCCGGGTTTTATTAGTGAAATGGACAACTAATTGCAACACTTTCACAGAACATGTGACAGTAACAATCAGAGACTAATATCTATATGCCCTTTTTCTTAGAAATTCCACTTCTGACAATTTATTTTATAGAAATATTAGATATTTAAAAATAAATTTTAGAGGTATACTTGCATTAGGTTGCAAAAACAGTATAAAAGAATGTTCATCAACATAATAGCAATTTTTAAAAACTGGAAAGAGTCTCAATATGCACCATTAAGAACTGATTTAGTAAGTTCTGGTCTACAATAACATGCTATTCAGCACTGGTAAAAATGAAAATAGAGTTTGTGTACTGATACAGGAAAATGTCCTTACCACGTTGCTTATCAGTGGTCTGCTCTGGGAATTAGAAGGGAGCCTGACTTTTCACTTTATACCCATTAGTACTGTTGGGGATTTTTCACATGAAAATATAGGAGTTTTATAATAATATTCTTAAAGCTAGGTTAAAAATAACTACTCTTGCTGACATCAAAAGAACAAACATTTAGTCAAGCATGGCGGGGATGTGCCTGTAGTCCCAGCTACTCAGCAGGCTGAGGCAGGAGGATCACTTGAGCCCAGGAGTTGGAGGCTGTGATACATTATGCTCATGCTTGTGAATGGCCATTACGTTCCAGCCTGGACAGCATGGCAAGACCCCTTCTCTATATAGAAGTGGTTTTATTAGTGAAATGGACAACTAATTGCAACACTTTCACAGATCATCTGACAGTAACAATCAGAGGCTAACATCTATATGCCCTTTTTCTTAGAAATTCCACTTCTGACAATTTATTTTATAAAATTATTAGATATTTAAAATAAATTTTTAAATAGAAAAAAATATGGAAGTGCATATTTACAGAACAGACAGTAGGGAGTGATTAACTAGACAGTTTTTAATAAAAATTTTAATTTACTAAGTGGTGTGATCTAGCAAAATTCTTTCAAATGTATCATTTTTAGTAAGCCTGGCACACTTCATATCTTGTATGTATATAGCAAATCTTTGGCTTGATTGTGGTTTGTGAAACCTTTTGTTTTTTGCTATTACTGTGTACTGCATAACTTTTCCATGTGTATCTTCCTTTTGCTGATAAAGATTCTGAAATGTGAGGTAAATTTGTTCATTTATTCTGCAAGTAATTATGAAGCACCTGTTATAGGCTGGAAACACTATAAGGCAGTAAAAGTATATTCTTGCGCCACTGAGGCTTGAGCCCTTTTTTAAAGAAGCTTCCATCACACTTCCTTCTGCTCTTCTTTTTTTCTTAAGAAAACTGCATAAAACAAAGCAAACCATTTAAACTTGGTTTCGAAATAAAATCTGGAGCCACTAATTTTAGCTATCAACACCTTAGAGCTGGTATCTTTGTGTCTTTAATTGGCTTATGCAGGAAACGCAGATTCTTGTCAGTGCTAATCGGCTCACTTGCAGCTTATTTTCTGGTACAAAGTAGTTTCCCTTTGTGTGTAAGTCCTGTGAATTTAAACGTTCACATCAGCGGAAATGGGTCCTGTCCTTTTGATTCAGAAGAAAGGCAGGTTGTCGTTTTTACTTATTAGGTTGTATTCAGGTTTTTAAAGTGAGATGCAAAATTGACTCTTAAGATGCAGTTTTCTGGCTCAGCTCCTGTACCTCAGCAGCTAGGCACCAGCCACATACACCAGAGCTGGTGAGTTCGAACCCAGCTCAGGCCTGCCAAACAACAATGATAACTAAAACAAACAAACAAAAAAAAACCACACAAACAAACAAATAGCCAAGCATTGTGGAAGGCGCGTGTAGTCCCAGCTACTTGAGAGGCCGAGGCAAGAGAATCGCTTAAGTCCAAGAGTTGTAGGTTGTGGTGAGCTGTGTGCTGTGACACCACGGCACTCTACCAAGGGCGACATAGTGAGACTCTGTCTCAAAAATAAGCAATTTTCCTTTTACCTCTCCTTTAAACAAAGCATTTTTCTTTGTTTGTAGAAGTAATACATTGCGTAAATGGGAAAGTACAATAAAAAGCAAAAGGAAAAAGTCTATTGATTTTCTCTAGAGATGACATTTTATCCATCTAGATTGTTTGCACAGGGACACATATGCACACATATTTATCTTTATGAAAATGAGATCATATATTTACCCTATTATGTAGACTACTTTTCTTACAATATGATATTCTAAACTTTACATCTTTAAGTGTAAATTAAGCCTGTGGTATCATTTAAGTGACATTTTGGTTGTATCCAGCCATTCCCTCTTTGTTATCTTTCTTAGGTAGTCAGAGAATGTCTCTCTGGTTATGTTGGTTACATTATTCTTTTCCTTGGGTAAAGCTGCGAGGAGAGGGTGAATCAAAGCTGAACCTTGAAGCATAGAGGGCAGATGGAATTTGTACACATGGAGGAGGGAGGCACGTCAGGAGTGGGGAAATAGCATGAGTGTAGATTGCAGGATGGGAGTTGGTCTGCCCCTCCATAACTAAAGAGACTGGAGGAAAGGATTTATGTAGGAAGAAACCGCACAATGCTGTCGCTTTAGGTCCTTCGAGTCAGTGTTTTGTACATCTTTGAATACATCGTGTAAGTGTTCTGGTTTGAATCCAGTCAAATGAATTGTAGGAACCCCTGTCTGTTTTCCAGCAAGAGAAAGAATGATGTGTTAGGAAGACATGATTCTGTGTCTGTGTGCACCTATGTGTCTTACGAATGCTCTTCTATCGGAGCAGCCCTCTGTTTGTACCACGGAGACTACAGAAGTTAAATATCTCAAATAGAATAAGTAATTTGCTAGCCAATTCTCTAGCAAAAATTTTGAATGTGTAATAATGAAAGCATTATAAAATTACAATTCGTTAGCCAGTCTTAGGATTTTCTACCCTTTGCTGTTTGTTATAGTCAGCAACACAACAATTTCTCTAATTAACCACAACGAAATCTGTGGTTTGGTCCTCATATGTCTCAGAGTAACTCAAAGGGAAGACTCAAAATGTATGCACTTATGTCTGAACGTACTCTAAATTCATATTTTAATCAAACTTATAGAAGAGAGGAGCATGGTGGTTACCGTAGGCCATGGGGTGAAAGTGATGTCGAGAGACATTTATCAAAAGGAACAAAATCTGGCTCGGCGCCTGTGGCTCAACCGGCTAAGGCACCAGTCATGTACACCTGAGCTGGAGGGTTCCAATCCAGCCAGGGCCCACCAAACAACGACGGCTGTGACAACAACAACAACAACAACAAATGGCCAGGCGTTGTGGCGGGTGCCTGTAGTCCCAGCTACTTGGGAGACAGAGGCAGGAGACTCGCTTGAGCCCAGGAATTGGAGGTTGCTGTGAGCTGTGATGCCACCGCACTCTATCCAGGATGACAGCTTGAAGCTCTGTTTCAAAAAAAAAGATACAAAATCTTAGACTGGAAGAAAGAGGGGTTGCTTTGAGATGTATTGCACAATATGATGAATACAGTTAATATTATAACGTATAATGTTACACATATAACGTATGTAACGTGTTAATTGTAACACATATAATGTATTACACGTATAATAGTGTATTATACGTTTCAGAATTGCTGAGACAACAAATTTCAAATGTACTCACCACAAAATTAATATTTGGAATGATGGCTGTATCAACTAGCTTGACTTAATCATCCCACACTGTATTTATAACTCATAATATCACTTTGTACCCCATAAATATTTACAATCATAATTTTTAATTTACTATAAAATTGTAAAAGAAAAAATAATAAGAATCAATAGATATAGTCATGCTTTGCACAAGCTCTGTGTCATCTTTCCTCAAAGTCAAGCATCTTTCATAGAGAATATAGACCTTTTTTAAAACGCCAATGACCATAGTTCATTAACTCATGTATACTGAATTAGCACCAAATATATGCTAGGTGACCCAGTACAGTAATGAATCAGACAGGTATATAAGCCAGCATTAAATAGTAGTAGAAATTTTTACATCTTATTTAAATGAGCTCCTTTCAAATTTTTGCCTGAATTTAACCTGAGATTATTTTAAGGCATCTTTTTCTTCTTTGTGTAGTAGTACTTTTATATATTTTCAGAGTCTTCCTGATCAATGTATATTAAACAAAATTTACCCATAAACTTATTACGGAAAAAAACAAAACCTATAAACTTATCACAAATTTATTTTCTTTGTTTGTTTGCTTGGGTATATACATATTTTGAAAATGTCTTTTCACATTTCTGTCCACTTGAATATGTCATTAGGTTTAATAACCCAAAACAAAAATTGATACTCAGTCATTTGGCTGCCTTCTTATTTGTTAATTTAATCAGAAGAACTCTGCACTGGGGCCGATCTTGATCCACCCATTTATTTGCAGGATGGCTTCACACCCTTAGCAGTAGCCTTGCAGCAAGGTCACGACCAAGTCGTTTCACTCCTGCTAGAGAATGACACCAAAGGAAAAGTGCGTCTCCCCGCTCTTCACATCGCTGCCCGAAAAGACGACACAAAAGCTGCCGCCCTGCTGCTGCAGAATGACAACAACGCGGACGTGGAATCAAAGGTGGGACACCACGGACGCAGGCTCTCCAGGCAGCTGTCCTGTTAGGCACACGACCTCTAAAAATGCCTGGTCTCCCTCTTGGCAAACTTACGCCAGACACCTTCACTGAAAAGAGTGAAAACGCTGTGTCCAAGCCAGCCAGTGAGGCACCCACTCCCCCCCGGGAGAACTAGGGGGTGAAGGGGAGTGCTGCCCTCTGCCTGCTGAAAGGGGCTGCCTCAAAAGAAAGCAATTAATATGCAACAGATCTTCTTCTTCCTATGAATCTGGATTTCAGAATGTATTTAACATTTCAGCTCAAACATCAGGACAAAAAAATTATAAACCGCTAGATAAAGCCCGAGTTGCTCTCTGAGATGTCAGGCAAGGCCCCGAGGGTAGGTCAGCTGCGGAAAGCATGCCAGCCGCGGAAGAGCCGCAGCCCCAAATTCCCAGCATCTTGTAGTGCTCAGAAGTCTCTGTGGCGGACGTGTGGCATCGGGGCTGGGCCTTGGTGCAGCCCACCATTCAGTCTAGCTTTCTTTCTGTGCCTCTTGTGTTTCCATCATAGCTTCCATCCTCATCACTTAGCTGTCATGAGCTTTCTGCATCCATGTCACCAATAGCGAACTAACCGTTCATTTTTTCCTCCTCTTTGCTTCCAAATGTGTTAACCTAGATGGTGGTGAATAGAACAACAGAGGTATATATATATATGTGCGCGTATATGTGCAATCTATTTCAGCTTCATCATTCTCCCATGACCTAGTGCTGCTGCCTCATGTTTTCCCCTTCTTCTTTGCATTGCCTTCTGTAGGCTAGATACCTGCTTTACACCCTGACCGTCCTCCCCTGCCCCCGCCGAAGGAGCATGTGCCAGAGAATAGTAGTTTGATTACCAGGGCTTTCTGCAGCTGAACCTGGTGTTTGAAAGGAAGAATGAGGAATCCTTATAACTTAAGGGTGTTCCAATAGAGTTGTGTGTGATGAAGAGTTTGGACACTTTAGATCAGCGGTTCTCAACCTGTGGGTCGCGACCCCTTTGGACTGTATTGACGGGTTGCGGCACTAGGAAGGTTGAGAACCACTGCTTAGATGCTTATCAGCTATACCTAAAGCTGCAGACAACCCTGTCATTCTACTCATCCAGGACTGATTCTTTAGGGTTCTGCATGACACTTATCCTCCGTGGTGTCAGCAAAAGGAGAGGTACTTCAGAATGGTGCCAATATGACCCCCTTCCCATCTATGAGAGTCAGATGGCTAGCATGGCTGAGAAGCTTGCTAACAAATTAGAAATGCATCTAGTTCCTGTAAGGTTTCAATCCTTGGGGACTAAGTGAATCGCTGCATGTTTTAGCATTTTTCAAGGAAGTAAAATGACCTTGGTATAAATAATCAAGAAAAATGTGTTATTGAATAGGTGTTTGCTAAAAAAGAGACCAACTTGTGCACCAACTTGTCATAGTACCTCTTTCCCCAAACCTCGCTTTTATTAAAATTAGCATTTACTGTTGGTTAATTTGAATCTATATGGACTATATAAACTGAATTTTGAGTTTTACTGAACAATTTTATCAGCAGTAATAAAACAGTGATACTGATCAAGCTTTGAGCTATGAAGACTTATTTTAACTTTTGAAATGTTGGCTCCTATATAATTCTATTACTGGATGACTAAAATTACTCAATCTTTATGCTTAGTTCCTCCCTGGCTATTCCTCTGCCTGTAAGTTTGGGGTTTAGCAACCCTGTGAGCAATTGGCACGGATGGAAACCTAGTACAGAATGGGATGTAGACCCCAGCATATTTTGCTTCCTCATTTTTATTTGGGCAGGGTTGTGATACTTACCTGTCAGACAAGGGCCTGGCAGGAATCAAGTGAATGTCTGTTGTGTTTTCTTTGCAGAGTGGCTTCACTCCGCTCCACATAGCGGCTCACTACGGAAACATCAATGTAGCCACGTTGCTGTTAAACCGGGCAGCTGCTGTGGACTTCACTGCAAGGGTAAGCACACAGCAGTATGTCGTGCCTTTTAAGCCTTTGGAACGATTTTTTAACTCTTTTCCCAGTATAAGAAGAAGATGGGGACAGATGAACCCCAAGAGTCCTTTCAACCCATGAAGTTCTGATTTTTTACTTATTCTAGTACATCTTCTTATTTTACCTAGGCGTGCCTACCTTCCATCAGGAAAAGTAAACCAAGATTAGGGGTGCTAGATGGGGTTGGTGATAAATATATAAATGCACACACAGAAGATGCGATTCCAGTGACCATGATGGGAATTGCAAATGGTTCCCCAAGCTGAAATGTCTAAAACGGTTAGAAATTGGTTAAATGGTTTGTGGTCATCTGGAGATCTTGACCTTAGGGTCAAGGCAGCTTTGTGCCATTCTTCAGAAATTTCCTGATGCTGCTGAAAATAAGAACAAGGAAGTGGGCGGTGCCTGTAGCTCATCGAGTAGGGCACCAGCCCCATATACTGAGAGTGGTGGGTTCAAACCCGGCCTCGGCAGAACTACAAAACAGAAAAATAGCCAGACGTTGTGGCGGGTGCCTGTAGTCCCAGCTACTCAGGAGGCTGAGGCAAGAGAATCGCCTAAGCCCAGAAGTTGGAGGTTGCTGTGAGCTGCTGTGAGATGCCACGGCACTCTACCGAGGGTGATAAAGTAAGACAGAAAAAAAAAGATCAGGGAAACGTTTAAGCAACTTAAGAGGACAAGCTATAGTATTTTCAGACTTTTTTCCCAAGCAATTTTAAAGCATCCATTTATGTTAAAGATATTTGGTATTTATAACACACAGCAACTTGGACATGCAAAATAATACAGCTCTACATGTAAAAACGGGTCCAATGTTAGGCTTATCATCAGAAACATCACCCTCAAAAGTAGAAGAGAGGATTGGTGCCTGTAGCTCAGCGGTTAGGGCACCAGCCACATACACCAGGGCTGGCAGGTTCGAACCCGGCCTTGACCTGCCAAACAATGACAATTACAACAACACCACAAAATAGCCAAGCTTTGTGGTGGGTACCTGTATTCCCAACTACTTGGGAGGCTGAGGCAAGAGAATCACTTAAGCCCAAGAGTTTGAGGTTGCTGTGAGCTGTGATGCTAGGGCACTCTACCAAGGGCAACAAAGTGAGACTCTGTCTCAAAAAAATAATAAAATAAAAAAATAAAGAGTAGAAGTTAATTTGGCACCAGGATGAAATAGTGGCTGAAAGTTCTGACCCCTCAAGTGCGGATTTTGGCTTTGACTTCTCTGCATCCATCTGTTCTCTCATTTATAAGATGAATTAACATGAACTATGAAAAAAACATAATAAATCATCATTCTAAAATAATATCACCTCTCCACTGAGTGACTGTGGGGATTAAAAGAGATAGCACTTAGCACATAGCAGCAGCAGCGCTATTCTTTTGAATATAACATTTTGAAGTATTATTTTTCCGAAACCTTCACTTAGAAGAGAGATGGGACTAGATCAGCTGGGGAGACAGTGTGTAATACCGGAACTAGCAGGATGGTAGTTGCGAGAACAGTAAAAGGAACATCATTTTTGAAGTAGTTACGGACCAGGAGATATCAGGATACACAGTTGTCTCATTCTGATATGAGGAAAAGTGTTACTTATCCCTGTTTTACAGAAGAGGAAACTGAGGCTTAGAGGTAGAAAGTAGCTGCTCCAGGATGACAGAACTAAGCAGGTTGGAAGAGGCAGGATTCCAGCCCCAAAGCTCTTCTACTGTATCTCCCTTAGGTAACTTAAAAGGATTTACTTTTCTTTGGTTCAAAATAATAAAAGCTGGGTGGCGCCTGTGGCTCAAAGGAGTAGGGCACAAGCCCCATATGCTGGAGGTGGCGGGTTCAAACCCAGCCCTGGCCAAAAACCGCAAATAATCATCATAATAATAATAATAAAAGCCCAGACTATACCAATACAAAGGCTAGTTCCTAGCCTATTGGCATCAGCTTGTGGAAAGCCTTGTTGGGTTTGAGTGACTCAGGAGTGCTAGTGAGCTTGTTGCACTCAGGAGCTGAGTTCTTGCCGCATTAACTGCACCCTTGACATGGCAGATCCAAGGCCCAGCCTGACATTTTGAAGGGTAAAGTTAAGCACTTCTTTAAGGCATGTATAAACAGGGCATTTCGATGTTAAGCCCAAAGTTCATTTCAAGATGCATTCTTCTGGTTTCATTTTTGTAATTCACAGTGTAATAAAAACCTCATTAAGTCACATTTTCTAATTAGGACACTTGGAAAATTCATGTCAAGCTGATGTTTGAAGTTTGTCTTTGTGCCATTATTCAGAAATTTCCTGATGCTGCTGAAAATAAGAAGATTGGGGAAATGTTTAAGCAATTTAAGAGGACAGACTACAGTATTTAAAGCCTTTTTTCGCAAGCAATTTTAAAGCATCCTTTTACATCAGAGATACGTGTTAATTACAAAGATGCTTATTTATTGATTAAACACCAATGGAGATCTTAGAACCACATTTTTAACCTTCCTGAATTACCATATGTGAATTAAAATAATCACACTGTGCTTTTGTTTAAAAGATGTTAAAATGCAGACTCTTCACTAATTCAGAAAAGCATTTTCCCCAGTCATCCCTAATTAATGAGGCGTAATAGCATTCTGAGCTGAAGGCAGCAGCAGAATTTGATTTCATGTTATAGAAAACTGTGCTGCTGGTTGTTCCCCAACAAGCTCTACTTTCTCTGTATTGGATGATTGATGGCTGGCTGTAGGTCCTGAGCTTAAAATAAGGCAACCGCTAGTTGCCTCAAGCAATCCGTTTTAGGTTCCAAATCTCTAGTAATTATATTATGTAATGATCGAGCATCTCCACTTTTGTTCTGCAGAGGTCCTTTCCTTCCCAACCTAGGTAGGGTCTTTTCAGATCAGTTCTCTAAGGAAGACAGCAGACGCAGCAGCTGAAAGTAAGAGGCCTTTCTGAACTTAGATGAGATCACATTTTACGTGGTCAGAACAATAAAGGGAAAAGAACAATAGATTAGCTGCAGATTGTAACCATAAATCATGTGCTTTGGAACCAGGTTTGAATAGAGGTATTGAGGAGTTGCTCAGAGGTAGATTTTAAAAACAACAGCAGCACCCTTTGTGGGAGGGGGCTGTGATTTCTGTTTTTTGGCTGTGCCTGAGTACGGGAGAGAGTTGAAGACTTAGATCAGAGAAGAAAGGCAGACAGAATCTTGCAGTTCTTTGGTGTGAGAGTGTGACCCAGAGAACAGCTACCTGCTAGCAAAGAGAGATAGGGAATAGGAACAAGGACAACATTTCTGGAAGCATTTCCTTCACGCAGTAAGAGGTTCACATCGGAAGCAAATAAGGGGCAGAAACAAAAGCCATGTGACTAAAGGAAGGCCACAATGGAACAGATTGCTTTCCGTGCTTCTTTGTAATGCTAACTAATTGACTGTGGTGCCACAGAGCGGAACTCAGCCAGTGGTGAATGCACGCTCCCGAGTAGCAATTGTGGTAACCGATTTACAGCACACTTACCCATCTTATCAACACCTTTCCTTAGATGTTTATTACAATGTCAGTTTTGCTTTTTGCTTTATAATTTTGCTATGCAAATGGAAGATATCCTATAGGACGTTTTCAATATTTCCTTTTGGATTATCCATGGAAATCTGTTTAGGCTCCTGGGTCACCTGTGGGGAGTTGATGCTATAGCTGCTAAATGCTGCAATGCGGCGTCAGCATCCTTCATTTCTTTGAATCGAGTCTGCGGAGATGGCCCTGACACTGTCTGCTTTACGCATGACCCTTGCTCTCCTTGAAAAATCTTTATAGCTCTCACGAGAAAGGGAATGTAACAAAAACAGACCAGAGCCACTACTGACTATCATTCCAGCAAGGAGCATTTATGCAAGAGGGTTAAAAAAAAAAAGGCCAAATTATATTAGAGAGATGCCTGCAAAGTTCCCGTTATTGATGGAAAAAATAGGTTAACACTTTACTGGCTGAGTGTTTTCCTCAAATATAATGGACCACCTAACCTCTCTTCCCTTTTATCATTGACCTTTCTCTTCTAAGTTATTCAACTTCCCATTTTGAGAAAATAATCGAATAAAACATCCTTTTATGAGTCTTGCTATTTAGTAGTTTTCTTTTAGAGGGTTGATCTCTAAAAGGATTAGGGATTTATGTTTAACTTCTGTACCTCCTTTGTTTTCAAAAGGATTTTAGGTAGTTTTCAGGTTAGAACATACAAAGACATATGAGGGGGAAACAGAAAAAGTAAAGGTTACTAAGCAGCAGGAAGGAGCCAGTGAAGACAAATAGGGAATAAACCATGGCCTGGAAATCTCTGATATGTGTAGCTGAAAGAGAAGTGTGGATTACATGGTTTTCCTTTTTGACAAAGGAAATCTCGCAATTATCTACAAAGGCCAACTTTTTGGTGAAAAACTCAAGTATGGTTTTTACCACATAAATCTTTCCATTAAGAACAGTGAGTTACATAGTTACCAGTATCTTTAATTACTACTCTTCAATTCCGCTACTCCTTACTGCCTACGAATGCTGGATCTGCAGCATTTTTCTCTTGCCCAGGGAAGCTGAGAGCCCCCAGCCCCAGTCCTTCGGCAAATGCAGTTCTAATTGCCTAGAGCAGCGGTTCTCAACCTGTGGGTCGCAGCCCACAGGAACTGTATTAAAGGGCTGCGGCATGAGGAAGGTTGAGAACCACTGGCCTAGAGAGTACCGAGTCTGTGCTGCTGACCAGTAACTAGTTAACACGGCTGGTGGACTGCCTGTCTCAAACATCAGGTGATTTGAACAAGGTTCTGACAGGTGCTGAACCACAGTCAGAATTCAATTAAATCATATGAAAAATTTCTTTATTTAAAATATTTTAACTTTTGGATCAAATGAGAGCAGTATTTTTAGATACTAGAACCGCTAAGCTTATTGATAGAGAAATAAAAGTGTAAGACTTGAACATTCTGCCCAAACAGGAAACCAACATAGTTTAGCATATGCATGAGCAACGTAGTGGATAAGCCTAACCCAGAGACTGGTTTTCTAAATTGAATTCACTTAGCAATATTTATAGAGCATCTATTATGAGCAGGACTTGGAGATTCAGACTTGAGTGACGTGTTTTACTATTAGTACTTATTATTAATATTAGAGTACTCAGTACTCCATTGGTCCTTATTCTGCTCATGTGTTCAGGCGCCAAGGTGTTAAACCGTAAAACTGAGTCTCTTTCTTAATTTCTCAAAGCACGAGTAAACTTGGGTTATAATGCTGGACAGGACTTTTCTAAAGACTTCGAGAGTTAGGAAGGGAGTTCAGAGCAGAATGGCAATGCTATAGGACAGGTCCTGCCAAAGTCCCTAGATATGACCCTTCCTCTGTGGCTTCCTCCTGAGTCCCCAGAGGCCACTAGGTTGTAGTTCGTTTTACTTCCCACCAGCAGGAACCCCTTTTACCACATTTCTGCTGGACAGGTCCAGGCCTCTTAACTGCCTCTGGGCTCCAGTGTGAAAAGAAAACTCTTGATACCTAGGCTATCTTACTTCAGGACACACTAACTTGTGGGTATTAATTTTCATTTAAATTAAATTTGAAATGCATTTCTTCATTCTCAAGAGCATTTCAAGTGCTCACTAGCTCTGTGTGGCTAGCAGTGGCTGTGTTAGCACAGAGACACAACACGTCCACCACCATAGGAAGCTCTTTTGAACAAAGTTGTGACACCGTCAGTCTTAGGCCTTCCTTCCCTTCAATGTCATGATTATCCTAAAATGCAACTTTCCCCACAAGGAGGATGGTTGCTCACACCCTCATATGTGAGCATCATGGGCTGTGCTTCCACTCTCACCCTAAGGCCACAGTATTATTTTAATTACATGGTGTTGTCTGTCTTCACCTGTTGTATATGATCTAAGCCCCCTGAAGGCTGAGATGCCCCATTCATTCACTCTCTGCCTCCAGGCTTTCTCCTGGTTCCCCGGTGCTCCCTGTGGGCCTGGCCCTGTGCTAATGACTTCCACATGAACTAATCCTCTCAACCTTCTAGCAATGGATGACTTGCTTATTTTTGCTGCCTGAGCACTCTTATCTGCCTTTTATGAAACAGTATCTTTGCCAAACTAATGGAGCCACTGGAATGTTCACCTGCATTCTATTCAACAGAGGGCTCTGAGTGTGAGAACATCAGCAATTCTGCCTATTACAAAATAAGGGCTCCGTAAATGTTCATCTCCTTATTTTCTTCTGCAGGTAAAATTTATTGTAATAATGCCTTTTTAGAAGTTATTATTTATTACCCAGCTTCTTTATTAGGTATTTCACCCTTATTATCTCAACAGTCTTATGAGGGCTCAAGTAGAAATGCAATGAAATTTATTTATAGCTCTTACATCCTATTTTTTACCTTGCTTACAAGCCTAAATTCCTCAATGATGTTGCCTCGGAATCCCTGGAGTATGGCCCAGTCCCTGGCCCTGGGAGGTATCCAGTTTGTATTTATTGAATTCAAGAATGAATGACTGAACAAGTCACTTCCAGGCTTCCCTGTCCACTACTTCTAGATACTCATTACCTAAGTAAACCTACTTTCCTCTCCCTAACCTATCAAAAGTCCCATTACGTCAGCCTAAACCTCATCTGGTGTTAGGAGTTGCTTCCCAAACTGAGATCACCTACATAAGGGAATTGGAAAAATACATAGGATTCTAGGAGACTTTTAAATCAGTGCACCGAACCCAAGAGTTTGGACTTTAGACACAGAGGGGCAAGTTTATTTGAGCACTAAGGACATTTGTTAGCCCTGCATATGACCTTGGAAGACAAGCCTAGAACAAAGGACTAGACACCCAGGGCTAATGTCAAGTCTTGGTTCAATTAAGGATGTTTTAAGCAAGGCCCTCAGGTTCTGGGCTACAAAGGCTCAACCAAAGCACCCACCAGAGAGTGCTAAAAAGGACTTCAGCTCCTGGAACACGACTCCAGTCAGAGTGTGGCTAGCTCTGACAATGGTTTTATGAGGGGGCAAGGCTTCCCGGACTCTGGTTTGTGTAGTGGTGCCTTTGCAAATGTATTTTCATAAGATAGTCATACCTTCATGAGAATCCTTAGGTGTCTCATCCATGGATTCAACCAGCTATAAATCAAAACATTCAGAAAAGAAAAACAATAAAAATAACAACAGCGATAGAAAAAAATACAAATAAAAAGTACAGTATAACATCTGTTTGCATAGTATTTATATTGTGTTGGGTATTATAGGTAATCTGGAGATGATTTAACATACAGGAGGGTATGCATAGGTCATGTGCAAATGCCATTTTATATAAGAGACTTGGACACCCATGAATTTTGGTATTCTCAGGGGTCTGTGCACGGATCCCCATGTATCCATGGGAAAACTATATTTTCCCCTCATTATGTAACTAATGTGTAAAATAAAAAATGATAAATGAAAAGAAAATGAAAACTACTTATAATGGTTCCATCCTATTTTTGAATGTTTATCATTCAAACATGATTTATCTTACAGAGACAAACACATACAAATACTTTTCTTTTTATTAATATGATTTTTTTAATGTAGGCATATGTCCTAATGTAATCTTAACAGCATGAAATGAAGGTTTGTTTTTTTAATGGGTTATACAAACCTCCTGAATGAAATGGGAATTTGAGAGCATTAGCAAAGGAATGTGAGTTATGAGAAAGTACCCTGTGGCTACAGCATTAACCATGTTCTTGTTGCCATGGTGATATTAACGAAAACCAGTGAGTTTCTGTGAAGGAGACGGAGTGGGGAGATACGTGTTTATATAGATTTGCTCTTATAAAACTGCCGTACAGTCTCATTCCTCCCTTTTCCATTTAATTTCCTGAATGCCACATCAAAGGAGAATCTCCTGCATACATTTTTTAAAGAACTGTTTTTATTTGAAATCCATTTGTACGTCTGAACTTCACTGGCATCTTGCTGTGTGGTATGGGATCTAATGTTGTTCTCTCTGAAAAGGCGAAGTTGCTGCATTCAGCAGCATGGAGTGAAGACAGGACACACCCAGACACCTAGACTTTTGTCCTGGCTGTGTCAGTGGTCACTGATGTGGCCTGGGGCAAGTCCCTTCATCACCTGGGATGATTTTCTTAACAGCCAAAGGAGAGAGCTGTCTGTCAGGCAACCCCTTCCCCTTTCCCTGACCACCTCGTCTAAGCGTGATGGAGGCAGCTTTTGGTTTCCCTTTCCCAGTGGAAGAGACACTGGGCAGTGGCTAAGGCAAACCACACTGCAGTCCCACACTGGAGTCCCACACGGACGCTGGGGCTTCCCTTGTGCTCCTGGGCAGTTTATTTGTGCTTCAGCACACATAAAATGGGTCCAGTAACAGGAGTTAATGCTCAATGTTGTGACAACTAAATGCAATAGTTCTTTCAAAGTGCTTAGCGCAGTGCTGGAACCACAACACAGGAGCAAGGGCTCTACCCATGTCCGTGGTGGCTGAGGGGACCCGCTCATCACAAAGCCGCTCCCCCTGTGCCGCACGGCACAGGTTAAGCCTGTGGCACCACAGCAGCTCTCTAGACCCTATCTGGGGACAGTGGGAACTGCAGCCTCCCCGAGTGCTCCAGTTACCTCACTGCTTGCAGTGGGCGTTCCCAGCCTGCGGCCAGCCTTTAAGAAACTATTAACATAACGTTGTTGAAGACAGTAAGAACTCCAATAAAAAAGCTCAGAAATTGGAAGGCATATATGTCTCTTTCATTCCGTTTTCCTCCTTGAGTAAGTGGCCTACCTCTGGCAGTGCTGCTCTAGCACTGTTGCTCTGAGAGCATTTTTTAAATGACCCAGATAAATAAATCCTATTTTGAAAAATCTGTGAAACAAAGTTACATTAAAGTAGGAGTTGGCATAGCTCACCTTATTCATCTGCATTTTAAAAGAGAATTATTCATTACATGTAGCATTTTCATAGAGCGGGAATGGTGCCCCTGCTGGCGACTGAACATTCTGGTGCATCGTCTCCTCTTGCTGTCATCAGGGCTGCTTTCGGATCAGCTCATATGAACCCTGGTCCCCTCCTTAGGCACTGCAGTTCTTCCCTGGTAGTGAAAAAACATGGCTCTTCTTTGGTGGTCTGAACAATGTACAGGAAGGGCCGAGGGCACCTCAAGGGGAGGGGTTAGGGCTGAATGGAAGTGTTGCAGGGGGTAAGCCCACCTGGACACAGACATGATCATTTACCAGCTCTCCCCTACCTGGAGCAGGAGAGCTGGGGGTGGGGAGAAAGGTCAAGTAGGACATCAGCATGGACTAGTTGGGGGAGAAGAAGCTGGGCTGCGATGATAATATAGGGATTAGAATCAGCTCCAAGAAAGGGAAACTGAAGCCCCGCTGCAAGAAGACAGCAGACTGGAGATAAGTGGTGAGTCCAGCCTGGAGAAGGGAGTCTGTGAGTGCCAAGCTGGGCCTTGGGGACTGGCTTGGTCCTGCAGGTGAGGGAGAGGCCTTGCAGGTCTCCACAAGGAGAAGCGCGGCAGTGGCAGTTGTGTTTGAGATGCATTAGGACACATAGAAAGGGATGACAAGGTGGGCTGTGAGCTGCAGCAGACTCCAGTCACACAGGAAAAGAGCTGACAGGAGGTGATCATGGAACTCCTTAGAGATGACCCCTCCTGAGTCCAACCAGAGTCACTAGTTCTCGATGGGGGGGAGAGGGAACATCACTCTCTTTGGAGGGTCTGGATATTTGTAGAGGCATTTTTGGTTGTCATGGTGGTGACTGGCGTGTGATGGGTGAGGCCCAGGATGGCTCCTCCTCCTTTAATGCATGGGACAGTCCCCTGCCAATAACCATGACCCAACCAAACGTCATGGTGCCCCCACTGGGTGAAGCATCTCTTTACAGCCAAGAGGCAGCATGGTGCAATGTCATGGGGCAGGGAGGAAGGGCCCGAAGTTCCTGCTTGGTCTGGTTGTCCTCAGAGGGCATGGAACATCACCAGGTGAGGCACCCCATGAGGGGTTGCTCAGGATACCCTGAGGCTCTGTTCAGCGCTTACCTCTGAGACTTTAAAACATGGGAAAATTTTCACACACAATTCAGACTAATTTAGGGAACAGCTTTCATTTATTACTGGGTACTGGGTACTGGAGCAAGTTTTCTACACATCATTTCATTTATTCCTCACAGTAACTCTGTGAGGTGTGTATATGATGGGCATTTTATACCAGGAAGCAAGAAGTTAATTCATGCAAAGCCACACAGCTCAGAAGTGGTGTGGTAGCATTTGGGGTAGGACCCAGTAAAGTAAAATAAGGCAGTAAAAAACAATAAAGTCAAATGCACCATGCCCAGACTGTGTAGTCTGTGATATTCTAACCTCAGAGGCAATGTGTACTTGGACTTCGGACTCATCCAGAGTCATCGCAAGAGAAAACCAGAACTGGCAGCAGCCTCTCTGGGTTCTAGCCACACAAAGGTTGCAAGATGAATTAAATACATTTTGAATCCCTAATAATCATACTCTAAAATGGACTCTTGATATTTAGAAACTCCAACTGGCATTATGACAAATGTGATATACATTTCTTGGTAAGAAATACAAAGCAAGCTTGTTTCTACAAGGATTGCGGCTCCCTGAATTTAAAAACTTAAAAACAAATTTTCTAATTGTTTCTAAGTCAGGGCCTCTGAGCAGATTTTTCCTAATTTTTCTCAGCCAGTTTTTCCCTTAGATTCTGACTCATTACATCTAGTGGGTACTTGCAATCTGTATTTTTAAATCTAATATCATTGGGTCAACTCATTTCAAATATTTAACATTTTTAAATAACTTTCCTCAATGTACAGGAACATTTCCTCAATGTTCTTCAGATAATTTTTCTGATCAGGCAAGATTAGAAAATACTGATCGAGGGCAATGCTATGAAAATTTTTCTGTCCATAAATTGCCTTAAGGTAAATCATAAAAGTCTCAAAGAATCACTTGCTCATAATAATTATTTTTATGTTAATAAACCTTTAATAATATGCATTTGAATTTGCATTATATTTTACAGCTTACAAAATATGTGTAGTATATCATTTCAAATTCATAAGAATAGACACTTTTACAGATGAATACCCAAAAAAAGAAACTCCAAGGATTTATTTGGCCCTGTTCCTTCTGAGTAAAGTGGCAGAACAGAGATTTGAATCCAAATCTCCTAATACATTTTTGCACAACTCAGCTTATGACCAGAGCTGGCAGGTCACTCTGGGTAGGCTCAGTGGGCAGCCTTGGTACTCAGAGATGGAGGATGGGGTATTGGCCACTGGCGATGGCTGGGTCTCAAGAGAAGCATCTCCTTAGGGCAAATGTACTGCACACACAAAAGGCAGTTGGCACTGGATTGAATTTTAAGATTCCTAAATCATTTTTCTTTAGAAATTTCAGAGACATTGTGTTCATTTCTTGACATGTTTGAAAGTTTAGCAAGCATCTAATTTATCCAAAGACCAAATGAGGGCAAGATAACTTATTAACTGAGAGTTTCAAGTAAACTGACATCTCAAAAGCCTGTAAGAGTGATTTACTTTCTGGAGGAGAAAGAAAAATATTTACCACAGAAATTAATTTAGTTCCAGATTTAGCAGAAGTGATAAAGGAGTGTGGACATTTTGTAATTGTAAAGCCCCTTAGGATTTTTGTTTTTAAGAATTTTTGATGGTAGAGTGTTAAGAAAAAGAATGGAAGTTTTTGTTGCAGCTACAGTATTCATTAGAAACATTACAGGAAATCTAATATCATTGGGTTGACTCATTTCAAATAACTTAACATTTTTAAATAACTTTCCTCAATGTACAAGAAGCAAATGATTACTTTATAACTGAGTTTTAAATGACTTTTTCCAGGTCCATTACAGTATGTCTCCCTACTCGTAGATACTTACAGCTGGAATGGGCATTCTTTACTGTAACACAGATAGCAAGCTCCTTTTGACTGAGCTTTAATGGTGACACTTCTAGGGTGTGGTGGTTCATGCCTATCATCCTAGCACTCTGGGAGTTAAAGCCGGAGCAAGAGCAAGACCCTGTATCTACTAGAACAGAAAAATTAGCTGGGCATGGTGGCATGTGCTAGCACAGCTTTTGGAATCAAACAGCTCAGGTTCAAATTTCAGCTCTGGCATTTTCTAGCCATGTGACCTGTCACCCCTTCCAGCTTCACTTTGCTCACATGTGAACTTGAGTTGATAGCATCTGTTTTATAGGTGGTTATGGAAATGAAATGAGAGGGCACATGTCTCATAAGGCCTGCACAAACTGGTAGTTTTGTTCCATTTTAATTACATTTTTTCTTGGTCTAAATCAGTAGGTGTCAATTTTTTTTTTTTTTTTTTAGGAAAGCTCTTTTTTTTCCTAACAATTTCTTACAGGATAAAAAGATATTTACTATTTCAACCTTCAGTGCCCCAGGACTTCTCATTCTTTATGGAACTGTGGAAACCCTGAAATGTATACCGGAAAAAAATATATTTTAAAAGCACATACTGGGCTGGGTGCAGTGGCTCACGCCTGTAATCCTAGCACTCTGGGAGGCCGAGGCAGGTGGATCACTTGAGTTCAGGAGTTCAAGACCAGCCTGAGCAAGAGTGAAATCCTGTCTCTAAAAAACATATAAAGCCAGGCATTATTATGGGTGCCTGTAGTCCTAGCTATTTGGGAGGCTGAGGCAAGAGGATCGCTTGAGCCCAAGAGTTTCAGGTTGCTGTGAGCTATGATGCCATAGCACTTTACTGAGGGCAACAAAATAAGTATCTCAAAAATAAATAAATAATAAATTAAATTTAAAAAATAAAAGCATATATTGAACACCCAGTAAGGTGGCTACTATGTAAAAAAAAAAAGAAAAGAAAAAAGGAAGTAACCAGTGTTGGCAAGGATATGAAGATAAGAGAATTTGTGTACTGTTGATGGGAATATAAATTCATACAGCCACAATGAAATACTGTTTGATACTCTCTCAGAAAGTTAAATGCATTTACCACATGTGTCAGCAATTTCACTTCTGGGTGTATACCCAAAAGAATTGAAAGAAAGGTCTTGAATATTTGTACACCCATATTCTTAGCAGTACTATGCACAGTAGCCAAAAGTTAGAAACATCCCTAAAGTCCATCAACAGATGAATGGATTAACCAAACGTGACAAATAGATACATTGAAATATTAACCTTAAAAAGGCAGAAATTTTGATTTGTGCCACAATGTGGATGAACCTTAAAGATATTATGCCAAGTAAAGTAAGTGACTCACAAGAAGATAAGTCTGATTACGCTCACATGCGGTAACTAGGGTAATCAGATCCATAGACACCTAATAGGTAAAATGGTGGTGGCCATGGGCTTGGGGGAAAGGAGAAAAAAGAGTGGCTTAATGGGTATAAAGGCTTTGTTTTTCAAGATACAAAGAGTTCTGGTTTCAAGATACAATGATTTGGCTCAGTGCCTGTGGCTCAATGGGCTAAGGCGCCAGCCACGTACACCTGAGCTGGCGGGTTCGAATCCAGCCTGGACCCGCCAAACAACAATGACGGCTGCAACCAAAAAATGGCCGGGTGTTGTGGCAGACGCCTGTAGTCCCAGCTTCTTGGGAGACGGAGGCAAGAGACTCGCTTGAGCCCAGGAATTGGAGGTTGCTGTGAGCTGTGATGCCATAGCACTCTATCCAGGGTGACAGCTTGAGGCTCTGTCTCAAAAAAAAAAAAAAAAAAGATACAATGAGTTCCTGCACCATACTGAACTATATACTTCAAAATGGTTAAGATAGAACTTTTATGTGTATTTTACCACAATTTAAATTTTTTTCATTGATTTTAAAGCATCTATTGAAAAGCATGGGACTAGGTCTCTCCAAAGATCCAGTCCCCTGTAAGGTCCGGTGATGCAAAGGCAGAAGAGAGGTGCTCGCTTCAGCAGCACAAGTGCTAGAACTGGAGGGATGCAGAGAAGAGTAGCATAGTCCCTGCACAAAGGCAGAAGAGAGTCTGCAACTGAGGGAAGACGTCCGAGATCAGCTGCGGTTTGTCTTTCTGCCCCACTGGCAACCGCTGGGATTGTGTGTGCCAGCTGGGATTGTGTGTACCGGCTGAGGGCGAAAGCAGGTGTGGCAGGCGCACTCTGAATAGAGTCTGTCTCCCCCACCGAGTCATTAGGAGCCAGAGGAAGACTTGCTTTATCAAAATTGTGGATGAGCAATCTTCTGCTACTTTAAGTGGAAGCCTCTGACAGTATTACTGATAAACAGCTTCATATTATGGGTAAAAAAAATAATCTCTCGAGATGTTTAGAGCAGAACAGATCCAAACATTCAGAGCCTGATTTCACAGCAAACATCAAATATCCAAGCGCTGGCTGCTGCTTCTCCCAGAGACCAGTGCTGTCTGGTGTCTCATCAAATGAGATTGAGTCAGTCTCTCCGTCAGAGGAGGGAGGTTAGGGAAGTGTGTGTGGCCTCAGCATCTTAAGTGTCAGTCTCAGTAAAGCCACTATGGCCTTAATCTCCTTATCCAGAAAGCACACCCAGAAAACTTGGTACAGAATAAGCAAGCGGTTAACAAAACTGGAGAAGAAAAAAAGACTTTGCCTCTGAAGACCTTTTTCATTTAATTAAAGCCTCATGAAGAAAGAGGAAAGTGGACTTTTACCAATAATGGTGGTGATCTTAATAATTACTATAGCATGAGGGATGTTTCTGAGTGTAATTTACACTTATATTACTACATGTTTAATAATAGATCATCTAAGTGGAATCTTTTTTAAAACAAAGTCTTGCTTGTATGTCACACAACGAAGGATGAGTATTTTCAGTATGTTCAGTTGTTGGAAATCTTTCTACATTCCAACAAGCCTTAAAAATCTCAAGTTTTTGTAATCTTTCTACATTCCAACAAGCCTTAAAAATCTCAGGTCCTTATCGTCGAAAGTATCATTGTTTGCATATATTTTATGGACTTCTCAAGGCATTAAAAAGTTAAGTATTTTCATAAAAAGGAATGAAGTACTGGTACATACTACAGAATGGATGAACCTTGAGAACATTATGCTAAGTGAAAGAAGCCAGTTGCAAAAGGCTGCCTAGTCGGTGAGAAGACCCAGAACAGGCAAATCTATGCACACACATAGAAGATTAGTAGTTAAAAGGAGCTTGGGAGACAGAGGAATGGGAAGTGACACCTGTTGGGATGAGGTGGCTTTTTGGAAATGATGAAAATGTTCTAGAATTAGATGTTGGTGGTAGTTAGATATCCCTGCGAACGTACTCTATTTCTAAATGAGTATATTGTTCTTTTTAAAATGGTAAATTTAATGATATGTTGATTATATCTCAAAGCCATTATAATATGGACTATTATAGAAGACTTTCAATGGAAAACAATAAAAATTCACAGAAAAACATGTTTTTGTACTCAAGAAAATTAAAGAGACAAGAATTTAATTCTCCATTTTCCTACATTGTATCAAAATCTGTGTGACTATTCAATATTATCAAACTTTTATCCATTGCCTGTTCTGTGCCTGGGGATTACTAAATACAAACTCTTCCCTTAGAGCAGTGGTTCTCAACCTTCCTAATGCCGCCATGCATTTTCATTGTTACAAAGGGGTCGTGACCCACAGGATGAGAACCACTGCCTTAGAGGCTAAAAGCCTTTTCAAAAGATAGACATCTAAAAAAAATAGCCAGGCACTGTGGCTGGCCCCTGTGGTCCCAGCTACTTGGGAGGTGGAGGCAGGAGACTCGCTTCAGCCCAGGCGTTGGAGGTTGCTGTGAGCTGTGATGCCAGGGCACTCTACCCAGGGTGACAGCTTGAGGCTCTGTCTCATAAATAAATAAATAAATAAAAATAAGATATACATCTATAGGGTGAATGAGGATGATAGTAATCCTTGCTAAAATACCTGTCTCGTGCTTTCTGTATGAACCT
>CAUYRH010062813.1:0-61993 GCA_963574655.1 Perodicticus potto | reverse complement strand
ATTAAAAAGATAGAGACTTTATAATTTTTGCATTACGTTCGATTGAGTTGGAACACATTCTTCTTAGTAAAGCATCACAAGAATGCAGAAGCAAGAATTCAATGTACTCAATTCTAATATGAAGGCAGTAGATGAGCTAATGCAAGGTGGGGGTAGGGGAATGAGGGACTGGAGGGAGGAAAGAAGGGGGGTCACTTGTGTATGGCACACCTCTTGGGGGCAGGACACTATCGTAAGTGGGATTTCAAATGAAGTCAGTGTAACCTAATTCTTTTGTACCCTCAATGAATCCAAATAATAATAATAATATAACCAGCAAGGAAAAGAGTTAGTAAGAAACAGATGAAATACAAAAATATACAATTTGAAATATTTTCATCGAACTGGTTGACATAGCTTTCATGGCATTTTCTTAGTTATTGTGTTCAGACATTTATATTCTACATTTAGTAAGTTTCACCTGTACCCTTCTAAGATGCACCGTAGGTGTGGCCCCCACCATTTACCCTCCCTCCACCTATCCTCCCCCCTCCCCTCCCCTCCCTTGCCCCTTTCCCCATATTCTTGTGCTGTAATTGGGTTTTAGCCTTCATATGAAAGCTATAAATTGGTTTCATAGTAGGGCTGAGTACATTGGATACTTTTTCTTCCATTCTTGGGATACTTGTACCCCATGTTTGCATTTATGTACACAACCATGATTTAATAAAAAAAATTTTAAAAATTAAAATAAAGAAAATATGTTGTATACACACAATGGAATACTATTTAACCATAAAAATGAATGAAATCATTCATTACCAGAAAAATGGATGGGCCTGGAGGGCATTATGCTAAGGTAAATGAGTCAGGCATAGAAAGATAAAAACTAATGTTCTTACTCGTGGTAGCTAAAAAAATGTTAAGCTCATATAAGTAGAAAATAAAGTTGTGGTTATTAAAGGCTGGGAGAGGAGGAAAACGGAGAGACTAGGGAGAGGTAGTTAATGGATTCAAAATTACAACTAAGAGAGCTAAGTTCTATTACTGAGTACCACTGTAGGGTCACTATAGTTAACAATATTTTACTGTATATTTTCAAATAGCTAGAAGAGATGAGTTTGAATGTTCCTAGCACAACAAAATGATAAATGTAAGTGGTGATATATGTATATGCTAATTAATCTGATTTTATCATTACACATTGTAAACATGTATCTTAGAAATATGTACAACATGTTAATTCAAAAGAAAAAAGAAATATGAAAATAAAAAATAAAAATTAAAAATAGTAATCAGTTTCTCTTTTATTTCTTGCTTTTGGAATCAGAGATTTGGGTTGATGAGTAATTTAACTCCCAATAATCAATGTGTGTGTGTGTGTTCTCTAAACAATGACAAAAAATTAGCATTTTCATATTGCTGATTTGGTTATGATAATGCTTTAATCTTCGGAAACTCTAGCTACAGACCAAATTACTTTTGACATGCAAGGATTGTTTTCTTCCAGAAGTTAGTAAAAGATTATTTAAGATGTATTGCTTTAGATAGCTTTATTTGTAAAAAGTACTGACTTGGAGTTTGTGGGACATCTTTGAGTGGTTTTGATTGGTATGTGTGGAACTTAGATGAACGGCATAAATTCTTACTTCAGTCAGAAATAAAATACACACACACATCCATCTTTTTGTCTACCTCAGCTAAAAGTGTACCATATGGATTTTTGATTATATGTGATCCCAGCGAGAACAGTGAATCAACCAACTTCTTCCTGTGGTGGCTGAAATTGTAACATCCCTAGGCTCTCTTCAAATATGGAAAATTATTCCAGTGCTCTTCGATTTTCTTGGCCTTAGCCACAGGCAGCTAAAACAAGTCCTCCAAGTTGTTTTCTTTATCAAGAAAAATGCTGGACCCAAGTGACATTTATGATTTATGATTAATTCAGTGATTATTTTAGTAGAATAGCAATCATCTTTCCCAGTTCTGAAAAGACCGTAAGGATTATCCTTTTACTTGCATATTTTTAACGTATTTCTCACACAAACTATTGGTTGATGTCACTAAGTAGCTGCTCTCTAAAGATACTTAATGTTTGTTAATTGGTAGCACAAAGATAGATTTGTTTTCTATAATATAATTTCCTCTAATGGAATAGTGGATATTAAGAAAGAAAGGAGGGAATTAATTGAGACACTGCTTTATTATTTTCAATGCACTTCTTTGCTTCTTCACGTCATACTAAGTGAGATCTCAGATTCACTAGTGAGTTAGCAATCCCTGTTACGGAAGAAAATGTGGCCACTCTGTTCTAAGTGATTTCTCCTACTTACATCATCTTTGTCAAACACCAATTAGTCTAATCAGAAATGCCCCTCCTATATTCCATTTCTACCTTCTAATTTATAGATAGAGATGTGCTAAGTCTCTACCTCTTATTCTAATCATCCGTAATCTATACTTATTCTGAACATTTAAATATCACTTTTGAAATGCAGGAGGATAATTACATTGTTTTATATCCTCTGGTCTCAAATACTTGGTGAGAGAAATCTGGAGACTTTTAAAAACACTGCGGTGTTCTTTCTGTACGTTAATCTTTGTTTTTCTTGGTTACTTCTTGGTTTCAAGTTTTATATACCAGTGTTTATAGGTTTCTATAAACCACAAACTTGGTTTATGGAAAGATGCTTATTTCATTAATGGTTAACCTTATTATAAATGAAAAATATTGAAAATACAGAAATGTAAAGTTTAGTACAAAAAAGAATATCTTATAAAAGAAGGAAAAATAGTAAGTATAATGGAGGGTTACACTAACAATTTATACTTAAATTTTGTGTTTAGGTTCTTAGATTCATATGTGCAGAAGATTCAAATGTAGGATTATTGTATTAAGAACAAAATAAAACAAACCTGGAAAAGCTAATACCTGTATGCTAGAAATATTCCCTCTTGGTCAAGGTATCTGGAAACTGTCTGCTAGGAGATTCCCGTGAGCAGGTAACTTGATTATTCAGTTTCGGAAGATTAAACGTAATAGTTCTGCGATGAGAGTATCATGGAAGGGCTTCAGAGATTCTTACTTTCTTTCGGTCAGGTCATAGCATCTTTATTCCCTCACGATCTTTTTTTAATCTTCAATTCTTTTTCATCTTGACTTCCTGTTTAGCTTCAAAAGACTGTTTCTTATCTTATTCCAAACTTATTCACCAAGGGCCATTCATCAAAACAATGCTCATAAACCTTTCTTATGTAAGCCACCATATAGCTAAATCAAGAAGGCAAACAGTAAACCAATTATTTGTTTAAAGTTATTTTGAAAGACACTTCGCTTGTCTCAGCTGAACACATTTGCTGATTCCCTGCCTGGGCTGGCAGCATCTGCAGTGTGTGTGTTAACAGCAGCACCCATTCTAAGCCAATAGTCTGTGTCTTTGACCATCTTCTGGAAGTTGTGGAATATCACTCAAGATTGCCTTGAGGTATTCTTTTTGGATTATAGCACCAGCACGAAAAAAATATTTTGGTCTGCTCATCAATTGTCAGGGCTTCCCCTGCCCCACTGTAAGCTGGGACTGTGGCAAATTGTTACCTCAAGTCAACCATCAAAATCTCTAAATTCTTTGTAGTGAAACTCAGAGAGGATTTGTGGTCAGATTTGGAAAAACTATGAGCTTTCTCATGCCCTGAGGTCACAAGTCAAAGGAGGACAGGGCAGGAGATCACCTGTAATGAAACCAGCAGAGAAAAGGGGAGAACCTCTTCCCAAATGGCTCTGGTTTTCTCCTTGAAGATAGTGGGGTTGTCTGTGGGGTCAGAGGAAGGCTGGGCCATCAAACAAAGAGATGATGAGGTAATTCCTGCTCCCTTTGTGCACCACTGAATGTCCTTTGCTCTTTGTGTCCAGGGGATCCCGGAGACTGAAAGTCGCATGTAACATTTGTGAAGGGGCTGAATGGGAACTTCACTGTTAGCACTTGCTAGCTTTCCTCACTCGCAATGCCTTTGCTGATAGGCTGGCTTCTTAGTCCCCAGACTACTGAGCTGAATCTACTACAGGTGCCCACCCTTGGGCTCTTGAGCACATTCTCCAGGATGAACCCCTTCTCTTGATCTTGAATATCTGCCGGCTGCTGCCTAAGCTAGCTAGACATTGAGCTTTGGCTTTCGTTTGGTGCCTGTTGTTACATAACTCAGTAATAATGATGATGGCATCTTATCAGTAGCAGTGGTAATGGAGGGATAGCTATCTTAACTGAGTATTTATTATGTTCCACACCCTATTCTAAGTGTCAAATACATATTAGCCATTAATTCTTTCCAAGAAAAAAATATGGAGCTATTATCACCACTTTTCCAAGGACAAAAAAAAAAAAAAAAGAAAGAAAGTTAAAGAAAAGCCTTGGATTAAACAAGGTAACTTGTCCAAGGATACTTAGTAGGTGAGGTGGAATTTCATTTCAAATATCTTGGACTTCTTACAAACTTTGACATTAAATAAAAGAAGGTACATAAAACATTTTGCAAACAGGAAAGTCACATGTACACCAGATGGTGGAGTAATGACACTGTGGCTATTTATGGGTAGATCTAAAATACATCAGCTGTCTTCTCTCTTCAGCAGAGGAATTCACTTGTTTATTCATTCTTTCCAAAAATATTTTTGAGCCCCACATGTTGCAAAAGCTTCACAAGTTCTTTAATTTAATCTTCAGAACACCAAAGTTGGTGATCCCTCATTTTTAAGATACTAGTATTGAGGATCAGAGAAGTTAATGGGCTTATACAGAAGCACATTTCCAGCAAAGGGAAGAGCCAATGGACCCACCTGTTTCATCCTAAGTAGAGGTTGTGCTTTTTCTCACTATGTAAGACATCTTCCTTTGTTCAGATTAATAACAATATATTTTATAGTTTTAGGGATCTCCCAATTTCCAAAAAATGAAGTGATAATACCATGATTAGAACTTACCACGTGTTAAAGACCCAAGCAAGAGGGAGTGACTAAATGCTGCTCTTGGTACAGACTTTGGAAAAGAGGTGAGTGTTTACCCAGATCTTTGTTATAGTTGGGTTGGTTCTTGGTTTAGGGGAAGATGGAGGCAAAGGTATGGCAAGAGGCAGACACAGGGGATATCCTGGAGAATCAAACACAGGACATCTTACACCTGGGAAGCATGTTGCAAGGTTTCCTTCCAGGCTGCTACGGACAAAGCTTAGTGATGAAAATGACCTCTGGCTGCTTCTGCTTTCTCTGCACATTCCGTGCAAGGCTTCAGGCCTCTGGAAGGGAAGGGATTTCCTAGGCTCACTGTTTTTACACCAGGACTCTGGCCCTCTGGGTTTCCACAATGTGGAATTGGGGCTTACAATTTGCTCCCAATGTGACTGTGTGTAATGACGGAGACCTCATGGAGGTCTGGGTGCTCTCAGGAAGATCATCAGTGCCAGGGAGCCACAAAACTACAAATGCCCACCATTGTTTTTAAAGAAAATGAGCAAAATTCCCAGGTTAAACACTGTGGCCTTCTGAGGCGAGGAATTGAAGAGTGGAAAGGCATAGAGGCGCAAAAGAGCATGTTACATTTAGTAAGAGAAAGCCTTGAGTACAATGACAGTATTTCAGACTTGGCCAAGTGGTTAGATTTCAAATCTGGGAAGGTAAATTGGATTGGGGAGATAAATCTTCATGTTCTTTCACACCTCAGAAACTGTTACGATGGGCCAGAGAGAGATGTTTTGGGTGGCACATTTATTTGTAATTAGTTACTTACAATTGGTTGTTAAATACCTCTGTCTCTTTTAGCAGTGCCAAAGAGCAGAAAACAATGAACTGGCTGCCAGTGTGTAAGACCAGTCTGCAAATGTTTCATCTTCTTTTCCAGTGAATTAACCCTAATAACAGAGTACTGGTGAAGTCCTCCCAGGGAGAGGGAAGCATAGTTCAAAGCAAATCCACCATGCTCAGACAGGTACAAACATTCTTTTAAGATATCTGCATTATCTTAAAATTTATGTGAACTTCAGAATTTTCTTCCCAACATGTCCATGAAAAATTAATTGGAGGAATAACAGGTTGCTTACTCCCTATCCATCTCGTCCTTCTTTATACTGATAAGATCAGCCTTATTTTTATCTATGTTTTCCCTCTTGACACAGCCAGGTAAGACCATGCTGTCTCCCGTTCAAGGGTCAATACTGATTAAGCTAAGTCAGTCATAGGAATCCTATCACTATTGTTAGTGACATATTTAGAGATAACCATGTTATTTGGAGGGGGGATATTGGAATTTTTTTTTTCTAGTTTTTAAAAGAGATGATGAAATATTAGTTTTCTTTTCTGGACAGTCTTGTGTCTGGTATGATACTCAGAGCTGTGCTAGTTATTTATTCCTAATTGTAGGGAGCCAGGCTGAGGGGAAAACTCCTCTGAGAAACATAACAGAACGAACATAGAAAGAATCTTGGGATTAGATTCTTCGTAATACTGCTGAGCCTCTGTATGAATCAGCTTTGGCATGACATGATATGTGGACCTGCCTGCTGTGATGCGAAATGATGAAACATTCTCAAGGCAGAGTGTTCAGGCCTTCGGATATTGGCTCAGGAGAAAGTGTTCATGCTGATTCGCCTCCAAACCTTTCTGTAAAGCTACTGTTGTGAGTAGAGACATGAGTTTCTCACGAGTTTCTCTTTCCCTATCCTTTCACCACCCATGTGTGAACCCTTGAGATAATTCATGACAGTGTTTGAGAAACTCAAACCACCTTCTTCTTTGTGATGATACATAATTCGAATTTAATGGATATGCTTACTCAGTAGGAAAAAAACACAAACTTGTCAAATATGCTTCTGTGGATGGTCATCATAAACTCTCTTCTTATTTTGTATGTACATGAATATAATTTGGTAGGAGTTGTCTATCTAGTGATAGGGCTTAATTTTTATTTGGGGGGATATATATTCTCTTTACCACTAAGGAAAATGTGTTTTGTGTGACTAAGTGTATGTCTTGTGAGAGCTAGTTGTTTTCCTCGAAGTGTAAAAGTCTGCAAAATACATTCTCTATACAATGTAAACACAGTGCTTTATTCATAATGTCTTTTGTTTGTTTGTTTGTTTGTTTTTTACAGTTTTTGGCTAGGGCTGGTTTTAAACTCACCACCTCCGACATATGGGGCCAGCGCCCTACTCCTTTGAGCCACAGGTGCTGCCCTATTTGTAATGTCTTAAATCCATGTTTCATTGTACTGTTCAATTTAGTATCTACGCTAATTTTCAAACAAGGGCTTTGGTGCATATATGGAAAAGGATCTCTGGGACTTCTCAGAGACAGTTGAGGAAGCCAAAAAAGCTCTTCTCTTTGTCTTTTTCATATTTTCCTGTGCCAGCAGCTATTAGAATAAAGTGGAAGAAAAAGAAAGCTTCTGAATTATTTTTCTCTTAACTGCCCATCTAAAAATATTATAAATGAGATACCTATTGGAATTACGCAATAGAATAATTTTGTGTGTGTGAATTATAAAACTTGGTAGAATGAGAATTTTTGTAATATGGTCACTTCATATACATCAATACATATTAATTACAACATATTGTTTCATGGTCTCCCAAATTTTTATATTTATTTAGGATATGGGTTATGTATGTGGTGTTTATAATAGTTGACTTTCAAAGCATGTAGCAAAGCAACTTGAATTGAACCCTAAGTCAATATTCGAAAAGAAAATACAAAAATAAGTATATTTTTATTCATTCAATTCTGTTAGGAATGGATTTTTTCTTAATATTATTTTTACATGTGAATGAATAAATTTTTTTTTATTATTTTTATATTTGAAATTTCATATTTATGTTTTTAGACAACAAAGCATATGGCTTCTTACTTAATAAAACCTATATTTTCATCAACAACTTTTCTTGGGAACTTTTTTTAAAGTCATATTTTTAGATATGGCAGATGGAACATAACAAAGAAAGAACAATTCCTTTTCTTATATGGGTGAAATTGAACTCGAGTTAGAAATCTGAAACGTCTCAAGTTCACAAGATGCCATCACAGCTTCAGGTACCCAGGACACCTCTTCTTGACCACTCTCCTCCTCCATCTCACCTTCTTAAATACTGTTTTTTTCCTCAGTAGCTCTAGTCAGTAGAAAGAACACTGAATCTTTGAACACTGGTCTTTGAATCTGAATTCTTAATTTATCATATGCTTGTTTGGACCCTAAAATTATCTTGTTGGAGCTGCAATTTCTTCCTTGAGTGAATAGAGATCCCAGAGGTCTCAGGGTGGTTAGGGGATTAGTTCACAAAACTCATGGGCAGATACAGGGTAGAGCATTTACCTTAAGGGAGATCATAGAATGAATATTTGCTAAATATTTTGTTCCTAAATGTGGAATCAAAGAATCAGTAACCCGATGAGCTAACAAATTCTTCTGTCTATCATTCCAATTTCACAGAAGAAAATTTAAACAATGAGAAGGGAATAAAATGCCAGGCAGAAGTCATAGAGGAGCCCAGTGACAGAGGATAGGCTCAAGTCTCAGGTCTTCGATGTCCAGGGCTGTGTTTTTCATCCCTCGTCAATGGACCTACAGAACCAGGCCTTATTCCAGACCAAACCTGTGTTTGCATTTACCCCAGGAATCCATCAAAATGCCAACTGCAAATTGACCTTTCAAAGCACTAAGCAGCTTAATTATTTTCCAAAATTTAATTTGATAGTCTGATGCCAACTCACTGCTGAATCTAGGCATTTCCTGTTTCATAAAATATAATTATTTGTGTACTTTGGGTTCATTCCCAATTGCTGAAGCATTATGGTTTTTAAGGAGAAAGGAAGGACTTTAGATGAGCCATACGTATTCAATGCATAAGGAATTACATCTGCATTCTGTCATTACCTTTTTCCAAAGTATCTTTTGCCTCATAGAGTACTGGTTTAAACAGTACTAGAGTACTGGTTTAAGCCTTTTCCTAGATGGAAACTTAGGAAATATTATAAAAATATTTTTAGAACATTCCAGCATAGTATGAGGGACAAAGAAAAATATTATATAGTAGAACTTCTGTGAGTTGACCACCCAAGGACTGTAACAAATTTGTCATCATATGGAGGTGGTAAAAATAAGGAATTGGGCCTACTATACTGATTTGTGCATTTGGTGCATGTCTGATCTATGAAAATTAGGTCAACTTAAGGAGGTGTTCAGTGGAGGGAGGAGGGCTACTATGGAGGTTCCATTGTACTATAATACTTAAGCTATTCTGCATCCATATACTACTACTGCTGTTAAATGGATGCATCAGAGACACCTTGCCTATAGTTATTCAATATCTAATTTATGTAATCTCTCCTGCCTGCTGGATTTCCATGCTTATCAAATACAATGCTAGTTATGATTTGACTTCCCCATAGGTCTGTGGATCAGTCAGTTGTTGCCACTCTAATTCTGTCTAAAAAATAATCTCCAAACAAATGGTCTGTAACAAAAATTATTTGCTCTTGCCCTCATGTCTGAGAGTGGTTGTGGAATGCTCTGTTAGGCTGAGCTGAGCTGGGTGGCTCTGTTTCAACTTGCTGGTCTGGTTACTTCATGCAGAACTGATTTTGGCTGCAGAGGCAGCCGCTGTATGGGGAACACTCTAGGTATGGCAATGGCAGGGCGTAAAATAGCAAACCCAACTCTGAAATGCATTTCAAGTTTTTGTTGTGTCATATTTACTGACACTTCACTGGTGAGAGCAAGGCCTGCCACCCTGGGGACAGGAAGGAGAGTTCTTTTATGAAGCTCAGAGGGGAGGGGTGAGTATTTTGAACATTCAGTCTCCCATGGTGTCCATATAAAAAGGATATACTTGTCACTCAGACAAAAATATTCTAATTCCCTAGTAGTTCTAGAAATTAGACATGGGAGCTTATTTTCTGTGGAATTTGTATTAAAAACCTTCCTTTGGTGGCACTTAAAATTTTTTTTCTTTCCTGCCTCCTATTTCTCTCCCCAGTACAGGCCAGATCTTAGACTTGGTAAATTCATCCCGGGCCCTGCTCCCTGTGAATATGCTGGGAAGGAATCTTCTGATTCTTCCTCGGGTCAAGCCCCCAGTGACTTTGCAACATGGGCATGTGATTCCTCTGTGAATCTGACTGTTTCACCTGTGATAGATCTGAATCTAAGAATACCAGTGTGAAAGTTATGAACAAAAGTGAATGAAAGCTACTACAAAAGAGCTAAAAACATGTACATGATTATTTTTACGAAGGATATTGAACCATAAAAGATTAAAAAAAATTATTTGGTGATGTTTATGGAATTTAGCAGCTCAGAAACTTGCAAGAAGCACAAACACTGTTTTTATCTTATTCTTACGTGTTTATCCAGCTGCCAACTTGAGAAAGAACCACTCTGTTCTCAGGGGACTGGAACTGGGTGGATAACGGCATTTCAGTTTGTATTTTATGGCAAGCATGTTTTGGGCACTTAACTGACATGCATAAGAATTACATTTTTGTTGTTACTTTGCTGCTTTGTGGGAATGAGAACCCAGGAAGCATGATTTAAGTTCTCAATGACCTTGATTTTAAATGGGGTAACATTGTATTATATATACATGCTATGTATATACAGGATAGCTTACATACCCTTCCTTCTGTTTTAGCAGGCTGTGATTTCGTTTCCCTCAGTGACATGGTCTAATGCCACGTTTTGCAGCAATGGAAGAGAAAGCAAAGTTACTGTTGGTCCATGGGAATCAGAAGCAACGTCTCAGGTGTTTCCTGTCAAGAACATCCTGGGGCCTTAGCAGCATACAGAGGTCAACAGAAACCACTTCCATTCTCACCTGCCTCCCTTCTCCCTCCAACCATTCTTGACACAGGTGTGGTGACACCGGAGGTGGCCAGCTCCTGCACAGACAGGGTGCTGCCTCAGAGGAAAACTGGAACTCTCTTTTTACCCTCTAAACTGGTTAACTAGCTATGGCTAGTTATCAATTTTTTGTATCAATCCATTTGTATTCCATCTCCTGAATAGACATGAATAAACAACTGGCTGGCAGAGGGTGCTGAAGTAATGACTGAGGCAGGGAAAGATCTGAAGCCTTTCTTTGGCTTTACAGGAGGAAGTGCAATGGAAGGACGTGCAATTTCCATGAAACAAGGGTGTGGAAATCACGTCAGAAATACGCAGTCAACACCCTCACACTTGTGTGTGCAATAAACAATCTCTTTGGGGAGTCACTTTGTGGGGAAAAAGAGACAGAGCTTGAACTGTGGTTAGAGCAGAGAAGGAAAAAACAAAACAAAGCAAAATGCGAAGGAACAAAAACTCACAAATTCAAACAGTGCCTTTTCAAGTTTAATGAATAAACTCTTACCATGACTGTATTATCATCATTTCCTTCAACCATCCCTCAGCCCTGTCCCACCAGGGTCTTATACCTTCCTCACTAAAAGCTGGCTCTTCAATAGATGTCTGCTTAGGAGATGAGCAGACAGACAAATTGGTATGATTTTAGGGGATAAAAGATGTATTTGAGCAAATATGTTAATTTTAGCATCCTACAATAAGCTATTGTTCATGCTTTGCAAACTTTTAGTCATTCTGATATGTGCTATATGCTCGCAGTCCATTTTCTACTAACAAGACTTGATAAATAAGAGAAATATTTACTTGTGTATCAATCAAATTATTTCCATTGATTTTGTTTCTTTGTCTTTCCTTTTAACTTTTGGAATACTTTGTGATCTCTTCTTAATGTGGAGACTTGTTGCAATAACCATTATTTATATTTTAAAAAACCCTCAACTATAACTCTCCCTAACTTTATATTTTGAACCCATCTGGAGAACTCATTCCTTGGAAATAGCTGCATCATTGGGTTTCTGCTAACAGCAGAATTTGATTTGTTCCTACACCTTCATGTTTTGTTCAGTGCCCTTTTGGAGTTTGGCAAAATTACTTTTAATTATCTCTGCTGCTTCCTTTAATAAGTAGCTTTGAGCAGTTTCCAAGGGCCTTCTCTAATCTTTCTGCGTGAGATCACTCTTGCCTTCCCAAAACACATTACAAGGAGACACCGAAGGCAACTTGGCACGATTAAATTTCAGTCACACTATCAGCTTGGGAGCAGGAGCTTTCAGGTTTAAAGGTAGCACCTGCTTGAAACAGAACATGGCCTATTTTGGGAATCTAAGCATTCAGCTGTGGTAATCATCACAATGGTAAATCCGTCCTTCACCCTCCCCCCAATTACATGGTTCATTGTGCTTACCGTGCAGGGGAGATGCCAGCCTCTGGGTGCTGAGAGATCATCTCAATTATTTCCTCATTTGTTTTGGAACCCATTATGTTATATATTTTATTTTATTTTATTTTGTTCTGAGATTCCAGAGGGAGAAACTCTAGAAGGAAATCAAACTGAAAAAATAAAAGCAAAAATAACCAGGCGCTCCATTTGTGGATCAGGAAAGTACACATTGGTTGTCTAAAACGGACAACCTGCTCAACCCTTCAAAATCCTACCTCTCAGAGGGGTTCAAATGCTCAGTGGTAATTTTACCTTTTATTCTATTTTCCAGGATAAGCCTGGCTTGTTTAAGGAGAAAGAACTCAGTCTACTTCAACTAGTATCTACTGTGTACCTGTACTTGGATGAACAGTTTATTGAGAAATTTAACTCATTTGATTTGTTCTCCTTGAACATTTCCCCACTGTATCTAAAAATATCACTGTGCATTTGACTATATATCCATTTCTCCTTCAGTAAGAGAATGAGTAACCCTCTTTTTCAAAGACCACCCTCTCCATTTTGCATATTGGCTACAGCCAATGTCTTCTGACTCACCTCGCTGTGGGCCCTGCATGAGCCCTGTGTCTTTCAATCTTTCTTTTCGTCTGAAATCTCTGTCTTTCTATCTCTCTTCATATGTATTTCTCTCTGTTATGCTGACAAACGAGGAATAATAACATCTAAAAACACTATGAAAGACATATAAGAATTCTCCGCTACCCATTCAAACAAACCTCTCTGCAACGTGCTTTCACATGGGGTGCTATAAGTTTTTACTGCGGTTTGAGAGGTGAGGCAGATTTATGAAAATGACTACAATTTTCCCTAAGCATGTTCTTGAGAATGTTATTGATCATAATACACGGCATTTTGGAAAGGAAGACAGACGCGTAAGAGAATTATTAGTTAAATTAATAATGGTTATGCCGCCTTCTAAGTAATTGATTTATCTTTCTTATGAAATGGGTTACTCTTTCTTGGTGACAGCTTAAAAGCACCGATCTCTGCATGTGGCTCGCTCATACAAGTATAAGTGCTTTAAATAATGTGCACCGCTTTATTAGGCCTGTTCTTGGCTTCATTTCTTGATCTTACCTTTCTTTTGATTTTGTAGTAAGAACAGAGTGTGTATTCTTAAGTACGTATATTTTCTTTTTTTCTTCATCATAAAGTGACAGATTTCTTCATGATCGTGGCTTGACCATCAGCTTTATTTCCAGCCCCTTTAGATCTTTTTTGTGTCCACAGCTCTTGAACCCTCCTTGCCCTCTCTCTCATGACTCCTCTACCTTGTTGATTATTGTACTTATTGGGGGTTTGTTTTTCTGCCCTTCAGTGATTTTTATTATTTCTCTTGTTAGGCTTCTGTCTATATTTTACTATTAATCTCATCCCTGTTCATGGTATTGCCTGTTACTTCAATGGGAATGACCTACAGGTGTTTCTTTTCTCAGCCTATATCATTCTTCTGTAGCTCTGTCTGGCATTTCTGGCCATCCTGTAGGTCTCTTCATTTGGGGTCCTAATGATTACTGATTCATATAACTCATTATCTTCTCTTTTCTATTTTATTTTTTACTTTAGAGATTCCTGTATCTGAGATCAACTTTATTAGCTGCTTCTCTTTATGGGAGGCAGAAGCTTAGTCTGTTTGCTGTAAGTCCTGGGATTTCAGACATACCTTGGCTCTGTTCTACTCATGAGATCTCTACTTACTGGTCAGTTAATATTCAAGCCTTTGTCAGCCCCAGGGATTCAGTATTCAAATAATTTATTCCAAATTGGCAGCGAAGATCATCTAGGTACAGGCTTACAATTAAATCTAACTTAAGAGTTGAAGTTTGAGGCAGAGAAGGGTAGCACCATCTTTTGCAATATCCTCGATCCATCTCTATGTACTTAATATGGCAATAGAGAGCATTCCTGCTTGAGAGACCTCCGTTCAGACACAGACACATAGGCATTACCACAAGGAGCAAGAAGATGCACAGAAAATACATTGAGTCACTTACATTGTTATGAACACAAAGCTACCATTTAGGAAACAGAAAATAACATAACACAAAAATGATGATTATAGACATGGGCTAGATGTGCAAAAAAAAATCATTTACATGCCAGAGAAAGAAAAATATGCTATCGATATAGAAGACTTTAACAGTTCTCTCTCAATGATTAAATGTGGAGATAGAAAAATGTGTATGTATACAGATCTGAATTCTCTCAAGTCTACCCCAATTACTAGACACATATATATTTTAAATGCACATAAAACATTTACTAATATAAATGATATTATGGGCAGTCAAACCAATTTCAGTAAACTTCAAGGCTTGAAATCATGCAAAGCACATTTTCTGACCACAATAGACTTGAGTAGGAAATGAATAATGAACAAGATATATTTGTTTGCTTGGGTGGCCATAACAAGTTGCCTCACTCTGAATGATTCAAATAGCAGACAATATTTTTATCTTAATTCTGAAGGCTGGAAGTCTGAGATTAAGGGATTGGTTTCTCTGAGGCCTCTCTCCTTGGCTTGCAGATTCTTCCCATGTCCTCGTATGGTCTTCCCTCAACCCCTGTCCTTGTCCAAATCTCCTCTTCTTAAAAAGACACAACTATGATGGATCAGGGCCTACCACAATAGACTCACTGTAAATTCATTATCTCCTAAAGACTGTCTCCAACAGTCACATTCTGTGGTATCCGGGATTAGGATTTCTGCATGTGACTCTAGGAAAGGGAATTCAGCCCAGAACACAAGACAACTAGAAAAGCTCCAAATATCTAAACATTTAACAATGGTTTTGAAAATGCGCTTATAGGTTTCAGAAGTAACAGTAAAAGTTAGAAATATTCTGAACTTCTTAATAATAAGATCACAGCATCTCAACATTGGTGACATTCATAACTTCAAATGCTTCTAAGAATAAAGAACAGTTAAAAAGTAAAAAAAAAATCTCATTTTCCATTTGAAAAAATGATTAAAATAAAAAACAATATAAATCCAAAGTAAGTAGAAGAAAGGGAATGATAAATGTAAGAGAAAAAAATGAAATAGCACCAGATAAACATTAGAGAAAATCAACTAAGGCAAAAGTTGTTATCTTTTGAAAAATTAGCAAAATGGACAAATTTCTATCAAGGTTAGTTAAGAGTAAAAGACGAGAAAAGAAAATAGTCACAGTGTATTTTAGTGGGGAATGAATAGTCTATTCAACAAATGTTCCTAGAAAAACTGGACAACAAAATGGGAAAAATCCCAAATGTTATTCATACCTTACAGCATACCTCCTAAAAAACTTATAAGCTGGGCAGCACCTGTGGCTCAGTGGGTAGGGTGCTGGCTCCATATACTGAAGGTGGCAGGTTCAAACCCGGCCCTCAGCCAAACTGCAACAAAAAAGTAGCCGGACATTGTGGCGGGCGCCCGTAGTCCCAGCTACTCAGGAGGCTGAGGCAAGAGAATTGCCTAAGCCCACGAGTTGGAGGTTGCTGTGAGCTGTGTGACGCCATGGCACTCTACCGAGGGCAACAAAGTGAGACTCCATCTCTACCAAAACAAAAGCAAAAAAAAAAAAAAATCTTATAAGCTCGTAGATCATACAGTAGAGGATTTTCGCAACCTTGATGTAGGCAGATTTCTGGAACAAAATGCAAAAGGCAGTAAGCATCCAAAAAATAAAAGGGTACATAGATTTCTTAAATATTTAAATCTCATATTTTACATATGAGGATGAAAAGTCGCCTTTAATGAAATGACTAGGTGAGCCACTGACTGTGAGGTAAGAGAAGTAACATGTGTCTGTGATGAGCATTCATATCCAATCCAGGAATAAGCAAACAGCTCTAGAGAGGGGTAAAGGCCGTAGGCATTTCTAAAAGGTGGGTATACAAATGACTCCTAAACAGACAGAAAGATGCTCCATGTCATACTTCACTAGGAAAATGAAAATTAAACACAACACTATGCAATTTTACACTTACCAGAATAGCTAAAATTAAAATGAGCAAAAATACGACATGTAGGCGAGGGTGTCGAACAACTGGAAGATGCCCACATTGCTGTGGGAGTTTTAAATGTTAAATTGATGTTTATTATTCTCATAAAGTTAGACACCTATCTTACCATCTAGTCATTCCACTCCTTCTTTATTCACTGCCCTCCAGATGACAACATATGTTCCACCACAAACACGGTCAAGAATATTCCCCTTATAATAGCCCCAATCTGGAAATAGCCCATATATCCTTCACCAGGAAAGTGGTTAAACAAATTATAGTATGTGTGCACGATAAAGTATTGCATAATGATAAAGGGGACAAGTGCCTGATATACTCACTGAAGTATAGAAGTGTTAACCTGAGCAAACTGTAGCATTTATGTGAAGTTTAAGAACAGTAAATCTAATATATGAAGACAGCAACGAGAAAACGGTTGCACCTGGGACAGGAGCAGGGGGACTGGCCACCCTGTGTAAGATGAGCAATCAATACATAAAGTGACTATAAGATTCTGTGTCTTGACTGGAGTGTTGGCGATGTGGCATTTATAGTTGTCAAAAATTATAAAATTGCACATGTGAGGTCTGTGTATTTTATGGCAAGTAATTATATCTTGATTTAAAATAAGTTTTGTAATGATGTGAGGGTGAGAGTTCATGGATTAGAACAGGTGTGAGAAGGCCCGAAGGATATAGAGTTCAATCTCAGAGAAAAGGGGGAGTAGGAAGATTTGTATAAGACGTAAAGAATCACTGATTGATTACAGCAGAGCTGAGCGTACTTTCGTCTGGTGGATTTACGACGCTAGCACCAGTGTGAGTGAAATGGAGATGTTCTGAAGGAGTTTTGGAAGGAAATATTCAACCAGCACAACAAGCACAAGTGCTCCAGTAGGACACAGAGCACGCCACACTTGGCAATGGACGACTTGATTAGAAATAAGAAGGGAGAAGTATGTGGGATATTCTTTCTAGGCGTATTTTTGGTTTTGAAATGACACAAAACTTACAGGTAGACCAGTAATCACTTGGGGTATCTTCAGCAGTGCATTTTTTTTCTCCATCAGCCAACTTTCTGCCAGCCCCCCAATCTTTCTCAAATGTATGCCTGATTTTTGTGACAATAATGATCTCCTCATGTAGATGTAGAATAAAGTCAATTTTTAGTCTCAACCCAAATTTATGAAACTAGACTCTGGGGTTTTTTAGACATTCTTGGAGCCACAGAAGCATTAGTTTTTATAAAATTCATTGAACCATTAATTTTTGGAGACAACTCAGTTCAACCAACTGTTTTTGCTCCGTGCCTCTTGGGTACCACTGGTGTGCTGCTTCATAGCTGTGGATTCTCAGCATGTTATTCCGAGCTAGATGGAAGTGACAGATTTTTTAAAAGTGTGAACACAGTTTTCATCAAGTGTTGCTGAGATCAGTATAGGGACACCCGGAAACATAGACTCTAAAGAAATCTATGCTAGTTGCATTTCTCTATTTTTGAAATAGCTCAAAATCTCAGTGTTATTTCAAGAACATGATTTTAAAATTCCCTTAAACTCAAAATAGAACCCTCTCCAAATTGCACTGAATCAACCAAGTCTATATGTTCCAATCCTAGTTAAAATTCACATCCTTAGAAATGACTAATAGAACAGATACCCAAACTATATCACCAACCTGAGTTTCCAAACTAATATTTTCCAAATCTGGATCCTGGAAGTCTGGGGTTATTTCCCAAGGATCTTTTCTCTGTGAGGCTGAGAAGGGTAGGGCCTGCCCAGGGACTCAGAATTAAAAGAGGAGAAAGCCTTTTTCCTAAGATCTTGTAGCATCTGCCAGCCATACTCAACATAAGGACTATGGAGTCGTGTCACTCAATAGAGAGCTCCAGAACATAGGGCAATGTCTCAGAATTAAAAAGAAATTGGGGGAAAAAATTCATGGCACTGTGAAATGGACAAATGAATAAGTGAATCAATGCTCTACGTTGCTTATTGCCTTATCAATATGGCTTCTGTTCTTTTAATGTGAAAGTTCTATTTCGAACTACATGGAATTCCTCTCCATTATCCACCCGTGATCCCTTTGTGAGGTCTGAGTCCTAACTATTCTACAACAATCTGTGTAGAACTCTTCTTTGTTAAACTTAGCAACAAACTCAGATTAGGTTCCCCAGTGAGCCAACTCTGAGGTAAGTGATTTGCCCATGGAAAGCTGACTGGGAAGTACTTCCAGACCTTGGTTATGGAGTTAGGAAGTCGGCAAAGTGCCCAGAGAGAGGACACAGGTGCAGGTACAGATAGATGTAGGGATGGAGGGCATGGGAACTCAGATGTGCTCTGTGTTTCTTCTGAGGCTGAGCGGGGTAATGAAGACTACTAACCAGAATTGGGGGAACTGGCTCCAGGGAACCATGGTCAAAGATGTGGTGAGGGCAGCTCAGGAGAGGGGAGCACAGAGCCAAGTAAGGGCTTGTGGAATCAACTTGGTAAGAATTTAAACAAATTTTAAAATGAAATAAAACGTTCACAAATATGTAGGGAAGTGACTCAGAAGGTTTATGTGATTTTTCTCCAGCGCGTGATTGAAATAGCTGGAAGAAAATAGCTGGTGTTATCTCAGGTTAGAATGGGCGGAACAGGAATGGCAGGAGCTCAGAGGAGGAAGGAGTCTGAGGTCACAGAGAGAATGGAGTTGAGGTCGTTCAACCAATAGGAGTCCCAGGATTGTTCTGGAATATTTCAATCCAAGGTTGACTTTCAATGGAAACCTACCTTTCCAGTATTCTCCTCCCTTTATGGCAAAATTTGCCTACAAGGTGGCCTTTTAATAAAACCGTAATAAGGGGTAGTCTGTTTTTCAATTAATCACAGTCAAACCCCTGTACAACATCTTTGTTTATGTAAGTGGTGACTTGGAACAAGATTATAAAGACATCAGCAGAATAGTATATAGTATGCTAATTTTAAGTGTTTTGTGTCTTATTAAAAGGGACTCCCTTAGGGAATTATCAAAACAAATGTGCAGCATATTTTGAACCACAGAGGCCAAAAGTTGAGAGGAACAAGTTTCTCTTTGCTTTTTAGGCAGTTTCCAGGCGAACCCTGGGTTAACAGGAGCAGATATGATGCAGACTGTTGCCAGTTGTGGGAGTTTCCAGCACAGGCTTTGAGCATGAGCAGTCATTAAGGTTCCCGCTATGACCCCATTCCTGGAGAGAGGGGTTGGAAGGTGGTCTTAGGAATCTGGAGTGGCAGCAGGGCTGCAGAAAGCACCATCGACAGTGAACAAAATGCCCAGTAGGTTCAATAGGTTGTGTCCACTAAAGGAAGGTTGTTTTCTGCTGATGTACCTGAAGCCAGGACTCTGTCGACAAGTCAGGAGGTCTGTGGGCTCAGACTATTGTCTGCATTGCTCGTCCTTGGCGCTAAGCACATGACTTGCCCATATCACACACACTACACCACAACCCCCACACAGCCGGACACAGTTACCCCAGAATTTCATTTACTCTTCAACTTGATGGAACTTAATTGGTTTTTTCTTTTTTTTATTATTTTTTTTATTATCTTTATCATTAAATCATAGCTGTGTACAATAGTGCAATCAAGGGGTACAATGTGCTAGTTTCATATACAATCCTAACTATTTTCATCAAACTGGTTAACATAGCCTTCCTGGCAATTTCTCCATTATTATATGAAGACATTTGTATTCTGCATTTAGCAAGGTTCGCCTGTACCCTTCTAGGATGCACCGTAGGTGTGGCCCCACCAATCTTTTGATTTTGAACGTTCCACGTATATTTGAAAAGAAGTTTGTTCTCTCTTCTATGAGGATAAAATTAGACATATATGCATTAAACCAACTGATTTCATCTGGTACTTCATACTTGCCATAGTCCTACTGATTTCCAGTCCTTTTGTCCTGTCTCGGATTTAGAATAACATGTTAGTCTCCTTTAATTTGTGTATTTTTTTTGTAGAGACAGTTTCACTTTATTGCCCTCAGTAGAGTGCCATGGCGTCACACAGCTCACAGCAGCCTCCAGTTGCTGGGCTTAGGCGAGTCTCTTGCCTCAGCCTTCTTAGTAGCTGGGACTACAGGCACCTGCCACAACGCCTGGCTATTTTTTTTTTATTGCAGTTCGGCCGGGGGTGGGTTTGAACTCACCACCCTCGGCGTATGGGGCTGGCGCCCTACTCACTGAGCCACAGGTGCCGCCCTAATTTGTGTTTTTCCATTTGTTTCTCCTTGAATGTCCTGAAGTTTCTACCTTATGTGGTGATTTATATGTTATTTATACAGATATTTACTAGTATTTTATCTTTATTGTGAATTGGGGCCTTTTAAGTAATCTTTTTTTCTTTTTTGTCATTTGAATCTCTTACGCCTGAACACTACCCTTGCCTTTTCCCAAGGATAGAATAGTTTTTATATTTGTCTTAGGATATCTGTGCATCTCATCTTTATGGGCAGAGCTAGACTTTTCTGTGCAAACTACTCTGAAACAATTTTAATAGTTGACTTATGTCCATTTACATTTATTTGTAGATCATATATTTTTATGTTTACTGTACATTTTTGTGATATTTACTAAGGACTTTTTCTAAGAGGTCTTTTATTTATTTTCATTTTATATTTCTTTTTTCTTAAGAAGTTACTATATTTATGAAGTTATGTTGTTTTTGTCCTACTGATCACCTTTATAATAATACTTTATATAAAGGCCATAGTTTTTTCCACCTAACTTACCCATCTACTACTTGTTTGTCAAATTTAAGTTGCTTAATCATTACTTAGGTAATAATCAAGGAGCTACATGTGCTTTTCCTTCCTGTGCCCTTCTGTTTAATTTTGCTGTGTTGACTTTGTAGAGTATGTTTCGGTCCTGCCCCGCATTTACCTGTTCTTAGATCTACATTCAATATGCTCAGTACTCATCGCTCGTCTTTCCCAGCTGTGTCTTAATTGGATGAAGCTCATCCGCTAGGAACTTCCTCAGGAAGGCTTGACTTCTGTATTGACTGAAGTCTTACATTTTCAAACCTTGTTTTTTCATAGATTCATCCTTGAAGGACAAATCGAGTAAATTTAATACCTGCCTGGACTCTTTAACCAAATTCCATTAAAATGTTGCTTTACTTGTATTTTCTTTTCTATGGAGCTTTCAAGAAGTCAAATGACAACCAGATTTTATTTTCTTTGTAAGTGACTTAGTTATTTTATCTGGAGGCTTAGAAAATCATTCTTGACTTTAAAGCCAATAGACATATTTAGACTATACTTTGGAACTGACCAATTTCTTAGATACCTGTTGGCCCTTTCAATATTCAGGTTCTGGGCTTTCTTCCACATATGTCTCTCACAAATATTTGTGTCACTTCCAAAGTCTCAAAAAATAGACAGCTAATATTACATAAATAAAAGTAAAAGAGAGTTTAGAAAAACAGATCATGCCAAATCTTATAGACAATAGAAAAAGAAGAAATATTTCAAAATCATTCTACTTGGTGTGGATACTGATGACTTCATACTGAGCCTCAGAGTCAAAGCATTCGATAATAGACATACTCTTATTTGACAATGTAAACATTACTGTCTTGGCATTATTATTATTAATATTACTTAATATTTTGATGCAGTAATCGTTTTCTTTTCTGAATGTATTTATCTTCGTTCATTCTTTACGTGGTTTTTGTTTCTAGTCCTTATCTTAAACATTGTTATTATTATTAAATGTTTAGCCTTTTAAATTCCGTGATGGCAAAAAGTGGAAACCTAATTAACACATGTATATGTAAAAATAAAAATAAATAAAATAAAATATTTGTGTCACTTCCTTCAATACTGACTAATAACAAAGGGACTGTTGGCCAGGTGGGTGGCTCATGCCCATAATTTTAGTGCTGTGGGAGGCAGACGTAGGTAGATCACCTGAGCTCAGGAGTTTGATACCACCCTGAGCAAGAGCAAGACCCCATCTCTGCCAAAAATAGAAAAACTAGCTGGACTCTGTGGCAGGCACCTATAGTCCCAGCAATGAGGGAGGCTGAGGCAAGAGGATTGCTCGAGCCCAAGAGTTTGAGGTTGATGTTAACTATGGCATCATGGCACTCTACCCAGGGTCACAGAGTAAGAATTTATCTCAAAAAACGAAGAAACAAAAATAAATAGGGGCTTTGTTGACTGTATCCTGCTATTTCTCAATCAGAGGCAATTTAAACTCTCACTGAGATGTATAACAGTGTGAGGTGGTGATTTGGGGGCCACAGTGGTTGACGGGTGCTACAGGCCTGTAGCCGATGCTCCCAAGGGTGGTAAGTGTCCTCTAGCACTCATGGTAGTGTCGCCCAAGGAAACATGGAAAATATTGTCCACTAAAAATGCCGACAGAAGCCTCTGAGGGTCACTGAAGTGATGTTTCTAAAGAAGAAAAACCAACCAAATGAAAATCACCAAGAAAGAAATCTCACTGGGGGTGGGAAAAAACCTCTAATAAACCTCTTGTAAATCATGCCTAAGTATGTCATAAAGAACTTTTAAAATACTAATAAAATAAAATCTCTGTGTATGTGCAATAAGAAGACAAGGTGGGAATGTGAGATTTCAGGGAAGAGTTGGCAAAACAGCAGAAAAAAATAAAACTTAAACTGCTGGAATTCGAAAAAGAAGCGGAAAGAAAAAAATTAGAAATAAAAGCAATAAAGGTATTAGAGGCAAGATGGGAAAAAGTATATATCACTGGTTATATACTAAAAGATCAAAGGGACTTACTTGTAGGATAAAATTCTTATTCATACAAGAAAAAATATACAGGAATAGATCCATATATCTGTTATTTTTTATTTATTTTTTTATTTTTTTATTTTTTATTAAATCATATCTGTGTACAATAATTCAGTCATGGGGTACACAGACACACAAGCACTAATCATAACACCCCAGTGAAACAGTCTGCATGATTAATCTTAACTCTCTGAAACAGAAAGCTTAAAATAATTATACAACCAATATAATGCCAAAATATTTAAGCAAATGAATAAGATAAAAACCCCTATCTGTGAAGTCTTATAAAACACTTTAAATGGAATATTTAAAAGGGACAAAAATAGTGCATGAGCAAACATATACCAGATAAATAACAATAAATAATAGATAGACCATAATAGATAATAAAATAACTTAGTAGAAATCATAATATTATCATAAAACAAGATCCTCTTTAGGCTAAGAAACCAATGCTTAAAATAAAGAGAACACTCTTAAAATACTGAGGACACAATTCCCAGTCAAAATATGATATTTATAGCTTTCAAAGCATGAACTATCACAGCACAAATCTTCATAAATTAAAAATTAAAAATTATAAGTGTAGAAATAATTACATAGTAATTACCAGAGATGCTACTTTACCTTTCTGATATCATGAGATGCCAAGAAATGTCTTTCATGCAGCAGCATAGATAGAGCCAATTGTATTCTGACAAGCGAGATGGGTATACCTTCATTTCAAATGTCTGTTGCTCACAAACTCTAATCGCAAAACACCTTCAAAGTTTCTAAACAGTAGCTAAACTAAAGGAGAAAAAGAAGACTTCTAATTTTGAGTAAGTTTGGAGCTTTTTGCTCTTGACAATGTTTTGCTGAATTCATCTGCAAATTCATCAAAGTATGGGAATTTTTACCTAATTACTGGATCAATTTTGTCAATGGAAATAGATTTACTCAAACTTTCTATTTTTTTCTTGAGTCCGTGCTCCTGTGATTTTAATTATTTTGATGTCCAATAGGAAGGATTCAACCTTATTGTATTGCATAAAAGTCTACACTGGCATTTTGTTTTTGATTTTTTTGCAGAACCATGAATTTAGCTATAACAGAGGCTGAAGTAAACTCCTGAAATATATTTATCAATGCCAGTACCGAGAGGATTTTGCTATGTACAGACACGTAAGATCTCCTGAAAAGGTCTAGTGTATAACTTCACAATGTTTTAAGTTTGCAGCTAAGGTTATCTTAACTTCCTATTGAAAAAATCTGTCCTTTTGCTTAGAAACAATATTTTTTTGACTGTATCTTTACTGTACAAGATGACCATAATCTTTTAAAAAATTCTTTTGCAACATTCCAGACAAGTTTACAATCAGTGAGTGGATATTTATTGGAAGTTTATTGTGTAGTTAGAAGCTGGACATATTTCTATTAAAAACCCATCCTGGGAAATTTCAGTGAATGAGTGTGTAAGTCTAAAGGTGACACAACAATACCGTCGAGCCTCTGGGAACAGCAGAGGAGCTGTCAGACAATAGATGCTAGTTCAGAACAAAGCAATGTAACCACATTCTGTAGTATCTGGGAAGGCTTCAGAATAAATTTGGGATTTGAACAGGATTTGAAGAAATTTCAGGGTATGTTAAGAAAATAGTTGCCGATGATGGTTTACGTTTTCACAAGCTCTTTGCGGTTTCCAAAGAAAATGTTAGGGCACAGGTTCTAATTTCCCATAATTGGAAAATATTTTCCTGAGGTCAACATGAGAGCCTTTGTTGCTAAAAGTTAAGATTAATTCCTTAATGTTCATAGCTCTCCTTGTAGAGATTACCCACCTCCATGATCAAGTATATTCTTAAGTATTGCAGACGACACGAACAAATGGAAACACCTGTCATGGTCTTGGATTGGTAGAATCGAATTATCTTATTTTAGTATACTGTGCTCACTTATTTTTGAACCATGGTTGACCACGGGTAACTGGAACCTCAGAAAGCAAACCCATGATTAAGAGGGGCTGGAGACACTGAGGCCTGCAGCACACGCTGTGAAACGCCCACCCCTATCCTGCTAACCAACATGTCCATTGACTCACATACAATAACATATCTTTTTAATTCCATATTTTTTCCATTTCTTTTTAATATAAAACTATTGTGAGACTTACATTAACTGGCTTTTAAATTTGTTTTATAAAATCTTAACTTTCCTTTTTCAGATAGTATCAAAAGCCTTCTAAATTTAAACAGTGTGAAAAGAGTTGAACTCCAATAAAAGAAGCATATTTTTATGTTAATCTTATCTGAAAATGCTTCAAAATGACAGAAAACAGAAAATGTTCCCATTGCTAGTTCATTATAACTAATAGGGAAAATTATATTGATATATTAGAGGAATTTTAAAGGAAGAGAAGTAGTTAAAGCAAAATATCAATAATAAATTTATTATTTTTAAGTAATACATAATAATATATTTTTATTATTTTGAAATAATAAATTTATTACTTTTTGAAATAAAATGTTTATGTTATTGTTTCACTTCACATGACTGAAGTCATAGGCAGACTTAGACGTAGGTCATTAACTTTCATCACTGAAGAGTGTAAAAGGATAGAAGATGAGACAAATTTAAAAGGGCTTTAGAATTCTGGGAGAGATACAACCTGATTGGTAAGAACAGAATTTACCTGCTGTGCAGGAAAGCAAAGTCTGACATGAGTGTCTGGGGAAGCTCCCCACGAAAATCACTCCGAGTCTTAATCTTACCAAGGGGAGTCTGAAGAAAATGATGTACTGTTGCATAAGAAGTTAAATACCATTTTTTCCTAGCATCATTTATAATCCACTCCTTTTATATAATTAGATGAATACTATTTAAGTGTGAACATTGGATTTTAAAGTAGTTGCTTCGAGACTCTTTGCAGATTCTCCCTTGAGAAGTTGTGATCAGATGGTCACTGCTCACAGCAGCCGTTCAGTCCTTCCTAATGAATGAGGGTCACATCTCCTAGGGAGCAGCTCCTGACTGTAGTTAGCTGAGGGCTGCTCCCCAGTGGAGACCGAAGGAGCTCGATGTGACTTACTCACCTACATGTCTGGAAGTGCTGGGACCACAGGAGGTACAATACAAGACTACAGCCAAAGTCAAGCCACAGAAACGGGCTGGTTAGAATTTCTCTCAGCACACACACACCCACACACACACACACGTGCACACATGTATGTGGGGTAATGGATGTTAATCAGATTGTGATAATCACTTTCCAATGCATATGTATTGCAAATCATCACATTGTATGCTGTAAATTACACAATTTTTTTTGTTTTTTGTTTTTGTAGAGACAGAGTCGCACTTTATTGCCCTTGGTAGAGTGCCGTGGAGTCACACAGCTCACAGCAACCTCCAGCTCCTGGACTTAGACGATTCTCTTTTCTTACCTCCTGAAAAGCTGGGGCTATACGTTCCCGCCACAACACCCAGCTATTTTTTTGTGGCAGTTTGGCTGGGGCTGGGTTTGAACCTGCCACCCTTGGTATATGGGGCCGGCGCCCTGCCCACTGACCCACAGGCACTGCCTAAATTGAACAATTTTTATTTATCAATTTTACTTCAACGAAGCTGGAAGAAAGCAAAAATAGAAAGACAGAAGGACAAAGGTGGTTTGAATGATAGACATTCAAAATGATGAAAGATGTCTCATCCAGAAACCACTTAAAAATTCCATACAAGATGCAACATGGTATGATTTGTATTTTGAGAATTTTCTCTGGTTATCCTACAGATCACGATTGAAGTGGGCAGTCACTAGAGGCAGGGCAGTGGGTTAGGGGGTCACTGTCATTGTTATAGAGATGGAATGTGCTTACTGGACTGGTCAGGTATTGGTGGAGATGAGAGGTATTGAAGAGGAGGTGAATTAGGCAAGGTTAATGGTTATAGAAGATAGACATTTACTTAGATATAAAAATTTATTGACCCATTGTCCATCTGAAAGGGTATGGAGAAACAAAACCATAAGAAAACAAAAAGATGCAGGTAGAACTGGAACCAAGGCTGAGGGTGTAACACTTACCTTCTCCGTTCCCACCCACCGTCTCTTTGCACATTGGTATCATTCTCCCCACAACACATCAGCCTCCTACACAGGACAGGCATCATGCACCTGGAAGTTTCCAAGCCAGTCATTCTATAGCTTTCACTTCTGGAAGTCAACTCACTGTCTTCCTTGGTTCTAATTAACAAAGTCTTGAGGAATACTCTGATAGGTGCAGCATCTTCAGGGGCTCACTCCTGCACCCACCTGCTGTGGCTGAGACATGGAGATTCTGTACAGACGTGGTGGTAATTGCCAAAGCCACTAGATGGGGCTGGACGAGATGCTGTTCTACAGAGGGGGATAGTGAGACAACACTTAAAAGTCAAAGCCAGCAGAGATGGTTCAGTCACATTAATAATGTTAAAATGCACAGTTAAGGGCATCACCTGTGGCTCAGTGGGTAAGGCGCTGGCCCCATATACTGAGGGTGGTGGGTTCAAATCCAGCCCTCGTCAAACTGCAACAAAAAATAGCTGGGTGTTGTGGCAGGCGTCTGTAGTCCCAGCTACTCAGGAGGCTGAGGCAAGAGAATCGCCTAAGCCCAGGAGTTGGAGGTTGCTGTGAGCTGTGATGCCCCAGCACTCTACAGAGGGTGACAAAGTGAGACTCTGTCTCTACCAAAAAAAAAAAAATTGCACAGTTAATTGAGCATTGTTTGTGACTGACAATTTTTATTAAATTAGTAGATGCTTGGTGAAAATTAGATGTAATACTTTCATTGTTCAATAGAGAGTACATACAGCATACAAATTATTAGAAAAATAGAATCCTGGGAATGAAGGTAGAATGAAGACCTCTCACACTTACTGATAACCCCTACCCTGACTTTCCAACCAAGCTCCTCCCTCTGTTTTTCTATACATTCACCAGGAGACTGGGATTTAACCGTACAATCCTGATGCTCCTGTCATTTCTAAAGGACACAATATGTTTTCTGGAGAGATTTAGTGCTAATTTCTATTTGACTGCCAGCATTGGGGCCTCTTTTTCTCTTTTCTTTCTTCAGCTGTTGCTTTGCTCTAACTTCTCTGGCTCCTGTGATTAATCATCTCCTTCCCGTGCCTTCCAGGTCTCTGCAAGAGCAGGATGTGATGGGGTATAATGCAGAACTGCATTTGTCTGGCTGGGGCGTACGGGCACGAGACATGGGAGATTCTTTTGTCTCTCCTATTCTAATTTGGGGTCCCAGGATGAAACGTGAGCCTTAAAGTTCATTCTTTATCTATCCCAATAGATTCTGTGGTTTCTCATACAACAAAGGCTTCATGGGGCCGCTGTGACATTACAAAACTGCTAAGGTGAGCAGGCTTGCAGAATGCTCATTGCTGCCGAAGAGCAAAGGAAACTGTAGTCAGTTATAAGCTATGCAAAATGTGGGTTATATAGTTTGAATTATTCATCTGAAATAGATCTTCAGTGTAGTGAGTAATGGTGTACTTGACAATAAGTGATAAATAATAGTGATTTTGATAAATTCTCTTGGATAGATGGCTTATGGCGTTGCATAAACAGTGGGAAAGCATCACATTTTAAATTGGGATCACTACCCCAATACAAAATAAACAGATGCTGTGACTCGGCAATTGCTGTTAACAATAAGAATTCAATATCTAAAGCAAAGAACAATGATTAAAATTCAAGAGCAGAGGCTTTGCCTGGTGCTCTGGACATATTTTCAGTTAGAAACACAAAGAATCAACACTGTTATGAAGTTGGTGACCTTCTGTTCTCTCCAGTGGGCAATCCGGGGTTTCATAACCCATGTGCCATGACATATATATTGGTACTTACTTTGGGAAAGGAAAAATGCTGATTCCAGAATAGATAGAAAAATGATTATGGCATTTATGCCTGAAAAATATAAGCTAGTGAAACATTTCTGGAGTACAAGAAGAAAACTAATAGACAATGCCTTATGTCTGAAATTAACAGAAAGTGATCATCTGAGAAATTATCTATGATCACGGTATTTCTGTGTATATTTTCTTTCTGAATAACAAGAAGACTATACTTTAATAAGTATGTTAAGACAAAGACAAATTTAATTTATGTCCTTCAATATCAAAATTCGATGTACTCGAGTCATCCAATTACATAGGCAGCTAATTGGGCTAACTTAATGCCATAGCAACTTTTTATAACAGGAAAAAAAAAAATCAAAGCTCTGTTAAATAGCCTAGGAAATAATTTTTCTATTTTTTCTATCAAAATTCTTCTATTTCTTCAGTGCTGCTCCTCTGTGAAGTGTTCTCTCTTATCTCCCAGTGGAACTGGTGGTCACTTCCTCCGACCTCTTCTATGGCAACATCTCTTTTCTGATGGATCCTCTCCCATCTTGTTTGGCTGCAGTTGTGCACTATTTGTTTTCTCCAAGGCCAACCTCATCTCTCTATTCTACTTGACCTAGAAATCTGACACCACTGGGCCATTGCTGCTCAAACGTCACAACCACAAACTACAGCTCATTGCTCTCAGCTTTTCACCACTTACCAAGATGCAATATTTAGCACAGGAGCATGTGGTTGACCAGTCCCAGGTCATGAATTTCTGCTCCTGGGCAGAAGCAGTGGACGTGGGGCAGTTATCTCCATTTATTCTCCAGGCTGAGAGGTGGGGTTCTGCCTTTGAGGATGACTCACAGAATTGGAGCCTTCAAAACCAGAAAAGGGGGTGTGGGTTGGAATTTGAATACACTGAAATGTCATAAGTAGAATGAATATTCTAAACATAAAAACTGTTGACTTAGACTAACACGTGCTCACATAAGAGTAAAATTGGAGATATTTCTATTAAAATCAGAATCAATAAAAGATACTGTTACTGTTTAACGTTGTTCTAGGAGTTTTTAACGATGTGATAGGACATGAAACGCAAAGCGTGAGAACACTGGAAAAAGTGGAGGACGAATTATAATTATTTGGAGAAAACTTGACTAATAGCTAGAAGGTCATAGTGAATAAGTGGAAATAGAAAGGCTTTTAGGCTTAATAAGAAGGTTTAGCTAATTTGCTAAATGCACAAATGCACCATTTTTAAAAGTTTCATAAGCAGCGAGTACCATTTAGAATAAGTGAAAGGGGGAGAGCTTTATTCACCACAGCAACATAGGAAATGAATAAAAAATGAGAGATTGCTTGGAAAGTATAAAATTTATATACAAACAACAATGATAACACATAGCTAAAGAATGTGAATGAGTTTTAAAAAGAAGAATCATAACATGATTTTTATTCAAATCAATGGATAGCTCCAATACAATACAAGAATTTCAATATGATTGCTTTTGGGAATTTGACAATCTCATGTATAACTACAAATATCGACATACAGTTCAACCATCCACTTGGTGACACTGGTCCTACAGTTTGGTCATGCTGTGTCCCTCTTGCTTACTGAAGTGCCAGATAGTAAGTTCATAAATAATTTTTTGGTGATAAAAATGTGTAAAATATAAGAACACCATAGTAATAATTACTGAAGACAGAAATTAACCATGGCTGCTAAAATAAATGGGTGAAAATAAGATGAGAAACAGGATATTTGCATAGCCGTAAAATATTTCCCTATGAAAACTTAGCATTTAACAAAATAAAATGCTAACTTTCCAGAGGAAAAAATCTGTCAGATTCTTCCTTAACCCGGTAACCAAATTTACATCATTAAGAAGGCATATAAAAACATACTTCCTTACACGATTCACTAAGAACAGCACAGTGTTACTCCCCGGGTGTTCTTGCCAAAAATGTGTAACTTAAGCTAAATTATAAAGAAAATCATGCCAATAAAAAATGATGGACATTATTTTAATTTTATTGTTTTATTTATGATTGGCATGTAAAATTGCACATATTTGTACATGAAACAGATCCCGAATTTGACAAGATTTGCAGTTTCGCAGTCCTTTTCCAGATAATTTGATATGTGGCCTACTCATTCTTTTATTTACTTTGCTGCATAGATTATGCATTCATCATATTTAAAGCATTGTGTTATATGGTGGAAAATACAGGAAATTACTAAGCTACACTTACAACCATGGAGGCATTTTCTCTGCAATAAAGGAACAAGACAAGTGAATAATTATGTATCAGGAGGAATCGAGTCCAGAAGCACACAAATTCCTAAGACAAATTGCTGAAACAAGATGAGCAGAACAGGAAATTATTACACAGGGCATTTTAGAAATTGAATAAAATTTTTGAAGGGCATTGGACTCTACATTTTGTCTTCACATATTATGAATATTATTGCTAGTATTTATTTTTCAATAAAGAGGTAAAGGAAAACTCTTTCTGCTTTTTGGGTTGTTTATTACCCTCAGTTTTGTAGACTATGACTGTGCAAATGGAAATGAATTTTTCCTTGAATGCTATCCTATTCAACTCACCTCTCAAGACCTGGAGAGAAAATACTATGTACGAAGATGATCTGATTAGAGAAACAGGAGATTGATCTTTATTTCTAAGTAAGAACCCTTTAAAACAAACAAACAAACAAACAAAAAAACCCAGAATTACTCCTTCACATCAAGATTCAGGAAGATAGAAATGTTCTCTGTAGGCTCCCACTACCCGGAGGGTATCATGTAGCCATGTAGGAAATCATAAATGTGAATCAGTATTTTAAATAAGGAATTTGAAGAGAATTTGAGGACTATTGAGTTTGTGATTGATATGAATGATTTTTATTTTATTTTTTATTTTTCTGAAGTTTTTGGCCAGGGCTGGGTTTGAACCCACCACCTCTGGCATATGGGGCCGGCGCCCTACTCCTTTGAGCCACAACTGCTGCCCTTATCTGGATGCTGTTTCAGTGATTTGAGAGGAGCTCACATCTACCTTTCAGCAGTGGCTCTGAAAAATTCATGTTCACCTAGAACCTGTGACTGCAACTGTGATTGAAAATGGGATCTTTCCCAAGACCTTCAGATGGAGTATGACCTTGGTTTTGTACTTCTGGTTTTCAGGTGTTTGTGAGAATAAATGTTCCTTGTGGAATACCTTGGTTTGTGAAAATTTGTTCTAGCAGCCCTAGTAAACTTATACAAAGGAATACTGCGTTATGGTTGTATTAATATTGAATTGTAATGATCTATAATAAGAATCTATCGATTAGCATAATGTATTTGTAGATAGTGCAACTGGAACTAGCAAGATCTGTAATGCATCTGCAGAACATATTAGTATGACAGGCATTGACAGACCTTTTCCACCTGCTACGCAAAGTATCTTCAACTTTCATGGTAATTAATTATTTGTGTAGTTTAAATAAGACTCTGGCATACTATACAACACACTGCAAGCAAAACTGAGTTCATAATGTGCCATACAGAAACGCTGAAATTAAAGGTAAAGCATAACTTTCCAGGGGTGATGACTCCACCATTAATGAACAAGAACTGTACCTCCCACATAGAAGACTAACTTTTAGGGCTCTGTAGCAGCTCAGGATCAAATGACCTTAGATTCATTGAGTATAAGGCAGGGAGTCTTACATGTGCCAATTCAAATTCCTGCTAAACTTAAGTTTTAAAAAAGCTGTCAGTGGGCAGCGCCTGTGGCTCAAAGGAGTAGGGTGCCGGCCCCATATACCGGAGGTGGCGGGTTCAAACCCGACCCTGGCCGAAAACTGCAAAAATAAATAAATAAATAAATAAAAATAAAAAGCTGTCAGTTTTAGAGAAAGATATCCACAATATAAATACATATCTAGAGACTTCCCTTTCTAACCAGGAAAGGGTAAATACAACTAGATCTGTTCTCCCTCTGAAGTAACCATAAAGCTGGATAAAATGCTTGCAGCAATTTTCAAACACTGAACAGCGGGAATGACAAGACTAGGTCCCTGGCAGAGCAGAAACCCAAGAGGTGAGTCTTGTGATTGCCCAGGGTCCCATTGCAGGTGCATCTCCCACCGTGATGTTTGATCTCACTAAGAAGATCACAAGGTGAGCCTTGTGATTGCCCAGGGTCCAATTGCAGGTGCATCTCCCACCGTGTTATTTGATCTCACTAAGAAGATCACAAGGTGAGCCTTGTGATTGCCCAGTGACCTATTGCAGGTGCATCTCCCACCGTGATATTTGATCTCACTAAGAAGATCACAAGGTGAGCCTTGTGGGCCCAGGGTCCGATTGCAGGTGCATCTCCCACTGTGATATTTGATCTCACTAAGAAGGCACAGACATGAGTTCCAGGTTACCGACCTGGCTAGAATTTGTGTGTAGGAGGGAGCATTCGAATTCGGGACGACGAAGACCAAAGCTGTTCTTTAGTGGAGGACCATGCCAGATGAGTGTGTCCTAGAACTAAAGGGTAACTCCACAGGTGGCGGAGCGCTTAGATAATTACAGCACGTACAGACTGGATATTCCCCTCTGATCATGTGAGATATTCATGCAAGATCAAGAAAGGCCGACATACTCCTTAGATAAGAGCCTGCTGTAGGAATAGGATCAAAACCTAATTAAAAAGGAACAATCAGGTCCACCAAAACAAAGAATGAAATCAAACACGAGGAACAAAAGGACACACCAGTTATTCAGCTGGCTGGCAGAAAAAGACTTGCAGTGAGCCAGAGTCTCTGCAACACGTCGTCATTAAGGTCAGCATGCAGTTAAAAATTAATAGACTTATAAAGAAGTGAGAAAATATTTCTGATTTCAAAAAGTTATCAATTAAACTTTAAAAAATTTAAAATATTATCAATTTAAAGAAGAAATAAATAGATCCCAAGATAACAACAAATTGTGCAAATAGCAAACATTTTTTGTTGTTATCTATTTTAGGTATATTTTATAAGTATGTTTCAAGTTTTAATGAAAAGATATTTATAAACAGAAAAAAATGTGGAGCCAAGGAAATAACAACTATACAAAAGAGCCAAATAGATATTCCCAAGTTAAACATGTCTAATAGTATTTGAAATAGAAAATACGCCAGGTGAAAATCACATCAGATTGGATACTGCTGAATAAACTGTTAGTTCACATGAAAATATAACAAATCAAATTTTTCCAGTAAGAGGAATAGAGAACAAGGAACAATAGCGGGAGAAACTCGCATCCTTTATAAGCAGTCGGACAATATCGAGTGGTTGTCACATGTGTAGCTGAAGGTCTGGAGGACAGGAGACAGAGAAAGAGAATGAGCTGAAACAGCATTTGAATAGCAACAAGTGGACGTATACTAAATTAAATGTCAGAAATTAATTTACAAAACAAGAAGTTCAACCAACTGCAAGCATGATAAGTACAAAAATAAGCAACCTTGGCACATCATAGTCAAATTGTTGACAATAAAAGATAAAGAGATAATCTTGAAAGCAGCTGAAGACAATTGACACGTTTTATACAGAAGAAAATGAGGCGAATGATGGATGACCTCTCATCGGGGACAACGAAAGCCGAAGACACATCTGAAATGCTGAGGGGAAAAATAAAACTCTTAAAACTCTCAGAACCTGACTTTTAACCAATGAAATTATTTCCAGAAGTTAGGGCAAATAAATACATACTCATATTCAAAAGAAAACTCGAGAGAATTCATTGCTAGCACATCTATCCTGAAATAAATTCTACCAGAAATTCTTCAGACTAAAAGAAAATGTTCCCAGATGGAAACTCAGCTCTAAGGAAGGAATGAAGAACATTGAAAATGATGAAGAAGTGAGCAAATACGAACAATTATTTTTTCTTTGAAAGACAATCAACAGTCTAATGCAAAAAATAACATTTTATAGGAAACATTACACATATTTTCAAGTAAAATATGTAATAATAATGATGAGTAAGAACAGAAAAGGCTGGGAAAGTAGAATTTCACAATTTCCAGGCTGTTACGTTTTATAGTCACAGTATCATGACTAAGTTTAAGTGGACGCTACTTAGTAAAACATTATATATATTATAATGCTTACAAGTTCAAAAAACGTGTGTAAAGATGGGTAGCTAAAAAACCTATACAGGCTTTAAAATTGAAAATTAAATTAACTCAACACAAGAGAGCGGGAGGATGGAACACAGAGAAAAAGGCAGATGAAAAATTTAGAAAACCAATAGCAAAATGATCGATAGAAAACAAAACAAACCAGTAATTGTAATGGACTTCAATTTCAAGGCAAGAATTTTCAGAATAGGTACAGAAAACAAGTTGTAAGTATATTCTGTCCACGGTAGACTCTTTAAGTAAGACTCACATGGATGTAAGATTTTCAAAATATTCCAAGCAAATAGCACTGGTAGGGTTTTTCTAATATTATATCAGAAAAATTAGATATGCTAGAAATAAAGAAATGTGAAATTTTAATTTAATATTTGATAAAAAATGTGTTAAAATCTGATAACAGTACCCACCAGGGAGAGCAGAACTTCCATAGTTGACGATCTCCCTGAAGAAAGGAAACAACAACAAATTACTAATTTTTAGAAGCTCATAATACCATGAACATCATAAAATGAAGAACTATAATAGCGTCTATAGTAATTTTTTCCTTTTTTTCTTTTTTGGCTGCATACTCTTAAATTGCATCTTCATATGACAACTATTTTGTAATGTTTTCTACAGCAAAAACACAAATTTATTCTGCCTCCAGCTTGGTGCATCAGAGTTTTCTTTTTATGTTTAATATTTTACCCTGCAACTCCTTATTGATAATGTCATTTACAATTTTAGAATTATTATCAAATTGGAAAAATATCTATTTTATTTAGACTTTAGAATATTAGTATCATCTGTTTAATAGCACAAATAGTTGCATTATCAGAAAAGAATAGGCTTTTTATAATCTCTACTTTTCAAAAATTTTTGAGGGTTGTTTTATAGTCCTGTATCAGGTTAATTTGCCTAAATATTCTGTGTACTCTTGTAAAGAAGGAGTACCCTATGGTCGTCTGCAATGTTTTATAGTTTTTGATTATAGTGTATAATTGTGCTGATTCAAAATTTTCTACTCTTACTTTTTGCCTCCTTGTTTGAAATCAAGGACCAGGAGAGGTATGTTAAAATCACCCACGCAACTGCGATTTTTCCTGTTTATCCTTTGTAGGTCTGTTCTTATCTTGAAATGTATGCATTTAGGGTTATGTTACATCCCAGCTACTAGAATCTTTTTTATTTTTTTCTAATTTGAAGTGATCCTCTTTAGATAGTACGGTTGTTTCTTTATCATGCTGGTTTTAAAAACTTGAATATTTCCCAACCCAATGGATATGTTAGGGCAACATTTAAAGATAATGTGAATTTTGTGTGTTTATGTGTGTTTTAGAGAAACATCGGATAGGTGAGCAAAACCGCACCAGGCTGAACTAAAGCATCTGAGAAAATAGACTCACACATACCCCACCCGACACACGTCATCACACATGCCAAAAACACAGCACATAACACGTTGTAATACATCACAATCACACTCCACACGTCACCCGCCACCCACAAAGCACACATCACACATCCCTACACACCACATACACATTTACACACTACACAGAGAAGCCACACACCACACAGATCATGCATCACTTACATGCACACCACATGCATTTCCTATATCACGTTACAATTCATACACACCACACACTCCACACTCCACACACACACACACACACACACACTGTGCATGTGCCTTAAACATCTACCGTCCAACCCTCCACCTCTGGCATTTTTCTTCTGTTTTCTTCTCTTTTTAGGTAACCTTCTTTTCCATCATTTCATAATGACTCATAAACTGCCATCCTGCTAACACCACCTGTAAAGCAAACTTCAAGCGCGTACTCCTTGTGTGTCAGAGATTAAATTGGTGCCAGGCTCCTGAGCCCGCGTAAGTGGGCAGGCTTGGTCTGCGGCGCTGCCCTCTCTCCCTGCCCCGCGCCGGTCCGCACCTTCTCTCGGGTTCCTGGGGCGTCTGCAGGAGAGGCCGTCACCTGCAGAGCAGAGACACGGGGGCCTTACTGTAGGCTTTTGTCTTCTCTGAAATCTGATTCCATAATTCTGCATGACTTAGTAGTTCTTTGATGCTTTTAACCTTTAAAAAAGTTTTTTCATGATAGGAATGCTGATATGAATCATGTATTTGCTTTTAGAGATAGTCTTGCATTCCTTTTCTTTTAAAAAAGCACAATATTTTCCATTAGGCGAAACAGAAAGTGCAACTATTCTCTCTAATCCTTCCAACAAGTGAAAATTAACAGTACATGAAACTGATAGCACTAAATATATGTTTGAACTGAAGCACCTCCATCGAGGATTTAATATTTGAAGACTTTGGTTTTAGTGAGCTTAAAATCTATATTAGTATTTTTGAATGGGAGAAGATATGAATGCTTTTATTTCAGCATATAATCAAATTTTATTATAAAAATTTAAAAATTATTACACTTTAATTTATTTAACTGTAAAATTATTTTAAAATATTCATTATAAATTGATAATTATAATTACATATGTTTGTGGGGTACATGTTAATGTTATGATTTATGAATACAATATAGAATAATAAAAAGCTAATTAAAATGTTCTTCACCTAAAATACATCTTTTTTTATAGTGAGAATCTTTGGAATTTATTCTTTTACCTATTTCCAAATGCATAATATATTGCTATTAACTCCAGTCACCAGGCTGTGCAACAGTTACCATCTGGTCCAGTCATGCCAATTCTAGGTATTTACCTAGAAGATTTGAACTCAGTTTATCTAAGACATGTCTGAGCTCTCATGTCCATTACATTTTCCTCTTTACAAAATGTTTCCCCAGACCTTCAAAATAAAGTTAAATGATAAGGAAAGAAATAGTAAAATAAGTTTGAAAGACTGTTCTTTACTCAGAAAAAAAAAAAACAACTAACCACATAATATAGCTAAATTACTTTTCAAATAAATATAAAGATCAGACAGTCTTACCCTTGAGCAGGTCTCAAGAATCAAACTGTCATGACACAAACATCTTTGAAGAATGACACGGAGATGTGAATTCTCTGCCCCCACAGCGGTTCCTAGTAACACTGCAGCTTCCAGAGAGTCATGAAAAAAGAATCATTGCACGCTGAACTGAACAATTTCAATGCCAAATAATTCCCAAAGCTGCATCATTCACAGCCAAAGGGAGCTTTAAACCCTTACAGAATCTGGTTCATTACTAGGGGAAAAAATAATCTTGTGCTGAGAATAATTTTGATTTAAAAAAATTCCACCTACACAGAAAAATTCAATCATGAGTTAAAGACTCCACAATACTGCATGCTAAATATATTCACTTCAGAAATGCTATAGCATGTTGAATACTGAATACATTTTTTCTTTTTTTATCCTAGCAATGTAGTTTTTGTAAAGTAAAATGTTAAAATTTACTCTGTGAAGTTTATATTTCCCTTTAAAAAGTATACTACTGTGCTAAGAAGTGTACAACACATACTTTGAAAAGGTAAATTATTAGAAAAGTGAATGTTGGGGAACGAAATGTCCTTGAAAATTAAAATTAAAGATGCAAAATTAGTGAAAATTATAAAAATGCATTCATTTTATCTTTTTTTTTTTCTTTTGAGACGGAGTCTCTCTATGTTGCTCTTAGTAGAGTGCTGTGGCATCATAGCTCACAGCAACCTCAAACTCTTGGGCTTAAGTGATTCTCTTGCCTCAGCTTCTCAAGGAGTTGGGACTATAGGCATGCACCACAATGCCCAGCTATTGCATTCACTTTATCATTTAAGAGATAATTGCTAACTGTGTAAAGTTACTTTGTACCATACCAAAGAAGTGAAACTTAATAGCTGGTTGGAAAATATCACAGTGTCTGTAGCTACTTGTTTCTTTGTGTAAATGGGAAACATATGAGGTGTAATGGGGCATATACTTGTGGAACCTAATCCAATCTTGGAGAGTCCAGAACCGACTGCAAAAAATGCTGTATGTATTGAAATCTGAGAGGTGGGAGGCGCACCTGTTTAAAGGCTGAGCATTGGGGTTAGGCACAGGCTAGGGGCTGCTCTGCCTGGGACACTCAAGGGAGACTCATTTGGCTAAAGCATGTGTTCTATTGGTAGCAGAAAGAAATTCTGAGAAAGTTTGAGTAGGCAAATTGGAGCCAGATCATGAAAAGCCTTGGAAATTTGTGTACATGGCTCATTTCAGCTGTGTCCAAAGAACTTTGAAAAACCATGAAGGATGTTTAAGAAAGGGGAGAACATGTTCTGATCCATTTTGTGAATAATCTTATGTGTGTAGAGGGAGATTGGATGTGGGCAGAGCTGGTGCTAGGAACACAGGCTGGGAGGGCAATGCGCTAGTGTACTGAGAAGTTGCTTTGTTTTGAACTATGGTAGAGATGATTGGAATGAAAGAGAAATAAAAACAAGTGGAATTTGGAAAGTAGAATCATTAGGATTGGGTAGTTATAGGATGTGCTGGACTCCAGAGAACTCACCAGGCTCCTGACTGGGGCCATGTGTGGATAGCAACACTTGTTGCTCAGGGAGACAATGTTGAGAAGCAGAGATTTTAAGGGCAAAGTGGGAGTTCAGATTTTAAAGTATGAGTTTGAGTTTTCCGCAGGAAGGTAGAAGCAATGTGCCTGTGTGTTGATTCCAGGTAAGAAGTCCACACTGGAAACACAAATTTGGAAGCAATGATGTGTGAACAGCTACCCAAGTACCATGCCCCCAGCCACAGCAGCAGGCGTGAGCACACAGAGTGGAGAGGGAGCTCTTGGAGGGAATCCTGGAAGCTCTGTCTGCAAGAAATGCCTCTGGATGAGACATCAGAAAAGGGGGCTGATGAGGTATTTGCAAAGCCAGGAGAGGAGAGGGCATTCCCCTCACCACCCTCCCTTGCCACTCCCAAGGCTGGAGACAGGGGTTTATTTAGTCTGAATCACACATTTATTTAGCTGTGAGTCAGTTTTTATCAGACCATCACCTATTACATGGGGCTGATAAAAATCATACCTATTGTGAAGAACTGTGATAAGGACTAAGCAAGTTACCATCGATAAAGAACTTGCAGCGTGCGTGGCACAGACTAGATGCTTCGAACGCATTTAAATAAATGAAGTAAGGTAAGGACCGAATTTCTCCACTGGAGTTTGATGTTACCGAATACAGTGGCAGTGAGTCGGGAGTTGGACTGGGCAGGATCGAATGGCCCGGGGCTGAGGTGTCAGTGGAGTGTGAAGGGACCTGTGAGGCAGAGGCTGGTGGAGAGCCCAGGGCTGGTCTAGGCCACGGCCAAGAGAACAAACTCTCTCTGATCTCTTGAATAGGCCACATTTCAATGCCCCAAAGCTGGTGTCACTGCAAGATGGGACATGAGCACACAACTGCTCACAAGAAAAAAACCAGGATCAAGAGCCCACAAATCTTTCGCTTGCTTTTAGCCTTGGCCCATCTGGAAATTGTTGTTTTTTAGTGAAACTTATGCTACCTTAGAAAATAGGAAACCTTGTGTTTTGGTCACATTTGTGCCATGGCCTGACAGTGCAGTGTCCAGCAAATCACCACTTCCCTGGGGACCGCCATACTTCCCTGGATCAGAGGAGAGTGTCCACAGAGTGCCACGCATCTTGAATGCCTTCTAGACTCAGCTCTGCTCCCGGTGATGTACGTGTAGCTGAGTGCCAACAGGAGGGTGAGACTCATCCCTGTCATAATGGAACTTCTCGTTGTCCTTCATTCAAATCCTTTAGAGCTTCAGGTGGGCCTTAAATTTTAATTAAGAATTTCTTGGCAGTAGTGATGCCATTGCAGACCTCTTGAGCAGTGGTGATTACAAGGCTTGGGTGAGGACTCAGACTTGGAGTCCATTATGAACCCAGACTTTGAAAATAAATAGCTATTTAATTACAACCAGTTCTAACAGAAAAACACAAATCATACTATTGATACTTAAAAAAGCCAGATCGGAGAAGTGGTGAGCGAGGGCATGTGCCACAGTGTGGCGTCAGCTGAGCTGTCAGAAGGAGCTCCCATCCCAGTGTCACGCAGCCGTCAGCAGACCTCTGGCTTTCTCAAGGCCTCACTTCGTGCTAAAGAGATACGGCATGGTTCGGGAGTTTCACCAGCATGTAGTTGGTGCTTGCCCATCCCAGCCGTGTGCTAGGCATGGTCATCGTTACCAAGGAGACAGGCTCTGCCTTGGAATGACGGCACAGAGGAGCCCAGAGACGAGAGTTCTGAGCAGGAAAGTTGTCCTGTGTGTGTGTCTTGAGGCAGGAGGGGCCTGAGGGCGAGCAGGGTGCCGGGGTGCTGTGCTGAAGGTGTGGGCCAGGAGCTATCTTGTGCAGGGGCTTGTGGATGATGATCACGGCTTTCAAAGCCCCTAGCCATTCTTCCTATTCTCTGATTTTGTGATATTTTCTAAAGAATTATCTCTGATCTCTTGAATAGTCCCAAATTTCAGTTCCCAAAGTTGAGGTTGGGGAGAGAAGCTAATGGTAAATATGCTGGAAGCTTTTGCTCAAGTACCATTACACTAGTTTAATAAACATAAACATTATTTATCAATGAATAGTGAAAGGTTCATTCCCTCACTCAGATGGCTAAGAGAAGTTCTGCCGGCCCTTGCAGCTGAATCTAACAAGTGCAGAGTCACCAGGGGATAGGATGTGAAATGAAGATGGGGATTTTCAGGAGAAAGAGCCAAAGACTTGTTTGGTTTATCAAACATCAGATGCCAATAGAGACTGGCTTCATCTCTTGTTTTTCAATTCTGTTCCATAGGTCTCTCTATTTTTGTGCCAAATACCATGCTGTTTTGATTACTGTGGACTTGTAATACAGCCTGAATTCTGGTAGGGTGATGCCCCTGGCTTTGTTTTTATTACTAGGAATAACCCAAGCTGTATGGGTTTTTTCCTGGTTCCATATAAAACAAAGTACTGTTTGTCCAGTTCTTCAAAATATGATGTTGGTATTTTAATGGGGGTTGCACTGAGTCTGTAGATTGCTTTGGGTAGAATATTTTGACCATATTGATTCTTCCCAATCTAGAACATGGTATGTTCTATTTGTTAGTGTATTCTGCAATTACTTTTCTTAAGGTTTCATAATTCACTTTGAAAACATCTTTCACCTCTTTTATTAGGTATATTCTAAAGTATTTTATTTTCTTTGAGGCTACTGTGCTTCTCACCTTGGCCGTTATTGGAGTATAAAAAGGCTACTGATTTTGGATGTTGCATTTATACACTGAGACACTACTGTATTTCCTGATCACTTCCAGGAGTTTTGTGGTTGAGTCTTTGGAGTTTTCTAAGTATAAGATCATATCTCACAAAGAGTAAGAGCTTGACCTACTCTGCCCCAATTTGGATTTCCTTTGTACTCTCCTCTTGTCTGATTGTATTGGCTATGACTTCCATCACTATGTTGAAAAATAGTGACAATAGTGGACATCCTAGTCTGGTTCCACTTCTAGGAGGAAAAGCTTTCAGTTTTACTTCATTCAGTATGATGTTAGCTGTGGTTTTGTCATAGATGGCTTCAATCAGCTGAAGAAATGTGCCACCTATGCCTATTTTCTTAAGTGTTCTAATTAGAAAAGGATGCTGGATTCTATTGAATGCTTTTTCTGCATCTATTGAGAGGGTCATGTGGTTTTTGTTTTTCCTTCTCTTGATATGGTGAATTACATTTTTAGATGTGCATATATTGAACCAACCTTGCATCTCTTGGATGAAGCCTACTTGATTGTGATGCATAATTTTTTTTAATAAGTAGCTACAGTCTATTAGCTAAGATTTTGTTGAGTAATTTTGCATTGATATTCTTTAGTGAAATCGGTCTTTAGTTCTCCTTTTTGGTTGGGTCTTTTCCTGGTTTTGGAATCAAGGTGAGGTTTGCTTCATAGAATGTCTTGGGGGAAGGTTCCTTCCTTCTCAATGTTTTGGAATAGGTTTTGCAGTGTGGTACAAGCTCGGCTTTGAAGGTGTGATAGAATTCTGTTGTAAAGCCTTCTGTTCTTGGGCTTTTTTTGTTATCGTTGGAAGCATTCTTATTATTTCTGCAGTCTCAATGTTTGATATTGGCCTGTTCTAGAAATCTATTTTATGTGGTTATGTCTAGGAAAATTGTGTGATTCCAGGTATTGGTGTATTTCCTCCACATTGTCAAATTTCTAGGCATAAGTTTTTGGTAGTAGTCAGAAATAATCTCTTTTATGTCTGTAGTATAAGTTGTTATTTATCCCTTTTGATTTTTTATTGAAGTGAGTGAAGATTTTACTTTTCTATTTCTGGTTAATATGGACAATGGTTAACTGATTTTATTTATCTTTTCAAAAACCGAACTTTTTGTTTCTTTAATTTTCTAAATGATTCTTTCATTTTCAATTTCACTAGTTTCTGATTTAATTTTGGTTGTCTCTTTTCTTTTACTAGGTTTGGGATTGGATTGCTCTTCCTTTTCCTTTTCTTTAAGATAATGCATTAGGATATTGATGTGCTCTCTGTTTATCAGACATAGGCATCTAATGTGATAAATTTCTGTCTTAGGATTGCTTTTGCAGTGTCCCATAGGTTTGGGTAGCTTGTGCCTTCATTGTTGTTTGCTCAAGAAAGTTAATCATTTCTTTTTTAATCTCTTCCTTGACCCAACTCATTCAGAGTAAGGTTGTTTAATTTTCATGCCTTTGTGTAAGGATAACAATTTTTGTTGGAGTTGAGTTCCACCTTTGTTGTCTTGTGCTGTGAAAAGATACAAGGTAAAATTTCAATTCTTTTGATTTTATCAAGGTGTGATTTGTGTCCTAGGATATGATCTATTTTGGAGAATGTTCCATAGACCAAGGAGAGGAATGTATATTCTTTTGCTTAGGGATGGAGTATTCTGCATATGTCTATCAAGCACAGTTGTTCTTGGGTCACATTTAAGTCCCTTGTCTCTTTCTTTAGTTTCTAGTTAGAGGATCTGTCCAGGTCTGTAAGAGAAGTGTTAAAGTCCTCTGCTATTGTGGTGTTGTGGGATATAATATTGCTCAGACTAATTAAGCTCTGTTTCAAAAATCTGTTAGAATTTAAGTTGGGTGTATAAATATTTATAACTGAAATGTCTTCTTGGTGTATTATTCCCTTGATCAATATGAAGTGTCCATCTTTGTCTTTTTTGACTTTAGTTGCTTTAAATTCACTTGGATCAGAAAGTAAGAGTGAAATTCCTCTTTTCTTCTTATTTCCATTTGCCTGAAAAATTGTTTTCCTTCCTTTAACTATGAGTTTTTCTGTGTCCTTCAAGGTTAGATGCATTTCCTGATGCCATAAAATGAATGGCTTTTGGTTTTTTTATTTAATCAGTGAGCCTTAGGCTGGTTTGCTGAATTCTGTTTTTTTATGTTGCCAGGATTTTTCTGCTGTTTCTTCCTTATACTTCCTCCTGCTTTTTAAGTTCTTATGCCTCTGACCTAAGGAGTTGAAGTGTCCTTTTTGTAAAGAACTTAAAGGAAGAGAAGAGTGAAGATCAAGAAGGGGTAAAAAATTAAAAAAAGATGAAAGACAAAGGAAAGGGGATGAGCAAAAGGGAAGATTAAGGAAAAGAAGACAGGAAAAGAATGAGATAGACAGGAGTAATAGTGGTGTACAGTAGGGTACTTTGACCCACATCACCAAATCTCAATCTCTGGCAGGGGTTGGGTATATCCTTTGATGTCTGCAGCTCTTTGCCAGCCTTAGCAGATATAAGCCCCCACTGCCACCAAATGCAGAAGGAAAACAAAAATGCTATACAATCAAACCAAGACAAACAGAAAACCTTAGGGAATAAAATTGGGGGATAAATGAATGAAAGGGGCTGAAAAACTAGCAAAAATTAACCCCTTATTATTAAAGAAGGAAACAATTAAAAATGGCAATTACACAAAAAAGATGAAGAATAAGAAGAAAAAGAAAAATCTAGAAGGTAAAAGTTGAAAAAAAGATTTTAAATGAAAAAAAAAAAACCTATGTAGCTATATCTTGCTGAATATTGCCTAGGCAACAGTTAATCTTCTGGGGTATGAGATGCTAATCACAATGCTGATACAGTTGTATAAGATGAAGACTGGAAGCTTCTGTCTTACCAAGGAGATGTGGTGCTGTCTTTGTGATTTCTTTGTCTTCAAGTCTGACAGAGGTGGGAGCCTAAAGCTCTACTCAGCCCACTTACTAGACACTTCTTGACCGTGAAATCAATTGCTTTAGGTATAGGCATTTAGACAATGTTGATTGTTCCCAACCAAGAGCATGGTATGTTCTTCCACTGGTTAGTGTCTTCTGCAATTTCTTTTCTTAGAGTTTCATAATTCTATTTGAAAAGCTCTTTCACCTCTTTTGTTAGGTATATTACTAAAGTATTTAATTTTCTTTGAAGCTCCCATGATGGGAATGGTGTCTTTGATTGGCTTCTCAACTTGGCTGTTATTCTCATATACAAAGCCTACAGATTTGTGGACATTAATTGTATGCCACGAGACATTACTATATTTATTGATCACTTCTGAAAGGAGTGCTGTGGTTGAATTTCTGGTGTTTTATAAGTATAATATCATATCTCATATTCTACTCTGCCCCCTTTTGCATTCCCTTTGTACTGCTCTTGCCTGATTTCAATGGCTGCAGCTTACAGTACAATGTTGAATAGTAGTGGTGATAGTGGACATCCTTGTCTGGTCCCAGTTCTAGGTAGAAAAACTTTCAGTTTTGCTCCATTAAGTATGATGTAAGCTGTGGATTTGTCATAGATGGCTTCAATCAGAAGACGGGGAAAGGAGAGAGGAAGAGAAGGGGAGGGAGAGGGTGGGGGGAGAGAGGATAAAGGGTGAGATCACACTTGAGGTGCATATTTGAAGGGTCAGGAGAAAACTTCTAAATATGGATAAAAAATGTTTTCACATAGTAAATGAGAAAATCTAATGAATGTTATGTCAATCAGGTTGATAAAAATATCTCTGATTGTATGTGAAGCCCACACACTGTAACCCATGGTTGAATTAATGTACACAGCTATGATTCAATAAAAAAAAATCAATAAATAAAAAAATAAATAAAAATAAAATGCATTTAAACTCAAAAAAAAAAAAAGAAGAAGAAAGAAATGTGCCACCTATACCTATTTTCTCAAGTGTTCTTGTTAGAAAGGGATGCTGTTTATCAAATGCTTTTTATGTGTCTATTGAGATGATTATTTGGTCTTTGTTTTTGCTTCTATTGATATGGTGAATTAACTTTATGGATTTGAGTATGCATCCTTGGGAATGGAGCCTCCATTATGATCTATACTTTTTTTTAATGTGTAGCTGTAATCTCAGGGCAAGATTATATTGAGTAGTTTTGCATTGATATACGTTAGTGAAATTGGCTGTAGTTCTCCTTTACAGTTCAGTCCTTTTCTGTTTTTGGTATCAGGGTGATGTTTGCTTCATAGAATATGTTAGGAAGTTTCCTTCATTCTCAATATCATGGAATAGGTTCTGAAGTACAGGTAAAGCTCTTTTTTAAAGGTTTGATAAAATTGTGGTGTGAATCTGTCTGGTCCAGGGCTTTTGTTGTTGTTGTTGTTGCTGTCATTGTAAGCTTGTTTATTATTTCTTCAATTTCAGTGCCTGACATTGGCCTGGTCAAGAGATGTATTTCTTCCTGGTTAAATCTAGGGAGATAGTGTGATTCTAGATATTGGTCCTCTTCCTCCACATTTCAAATTTCTGGGTGTATTTTTTTTTTTTAGTACTCAGAAATAATCTCTTGTATCTCTGTGATATCTGTTGTTATTTCTGTTTTTTTATTTCTGATTGAGTTTATTAGAGATTTTACTTTTGCATTTCTAGTTAATGTGGCCAAACGTTTATCCATTTAATTTATCTTTTTGAAGAACCTAATTTTCATTTCTTTAATTTTTTGAATGATCCTTTTATTCAATTTCTGATTTAATTTTGATTATTTCCTTTCTTCTGCTACATTTGGGATTGGATTACTCTTTTCCATTTCCTCAAGATGATTTACTATGTTGCTGATGTGCTTTCTTTCTGGCTTGGAAAGTTTTATCTGAGAAGTTTTCTGTCACCCTGATGGATCTGCCCCATAGGTCATTTGGTGCTTAGTTCTGGCTTTGTACAGAATTTTCTCTTTCATCTTGACTTTGGAGAGGTTCATTAAAATGTGTCTTGCAGTATTGAGATGACCTGGGATTTGATATCCATCTGACAGGTGTGTGTTGGAATCTTGGGAAATTTTCATTTATGATATGCTCCAGTAGGACTTCCATTCCTTTGGACTTTCTTCTTCCCCATTCAGGGATCCTTATAATTCATATATTTGAATGCTTCATGAAGTCTCATAATTGTTTCAGTGCATATTCTGCTTTCTCTCTCTTCCTTTCTCTTTCTTTAACTGCCTTGGTTAGCTTTAGAGCAGTGGTTCTCAATCTTCCTAATGCCGCGACCCTTTAATACAGTTCCTCATGTTGTGGTGACCCTCAACCATAAAATTATTTTCATTGTTACTTCATGTGTGCAAAAATATGTGTTTTCTGATGGTCTTGGCAATCCCTGTGAAAGGGTCGTTTGACCCCCAAAGAGGTCACAACCCACAGGTTGAGAACTGCGGCTCTAGAGTTTTATCCTTTAGCTCTGTGATTCTTTCCTCTCCATAATCTAATCTGTTACTGATATTCTCTGCTGCATCTTTAAGTTCATTGGTTGTCTCCTTCAATTCCTTCCACTCTGCTTTTCTATATTCTTCATGTCTTTCATCCATTATTTGCTTCTGCTTTTGGATTTCTTTCTTTCTTTCTTTCTTTTTTTTTTTTTTTTACAGTTTTTGGCCAGGGTGTGTTTCAACCCACCACCTCTAGTATATGGAGCCCGCACCCTACTCCTTTGAGCCACAGGCACTGCCCTGGGATTTCTTTTTGATTATTTTCTACTCTTTTTAATTCCATTCATTGTTTTTGTCCTCTTTATTTTAAAATACCTTTCTGTTATTTCCATTATTTCTTTATATATGGAATGCTTTGAGGCCACTGCCTCATGATCCCTTGAAGGTGGTGCTCTGTTCTGGTTTTTCATGTTGCCAGAATTTTTCTGTTTGTTACTCTTTGTGTATATTTTTTCTTATTCTCTTTCTTCCCCTATTTTTTCCTTCTCACTATCAACTTCACTTTAAATTACCTAATCTCTGTGCTTAGGTGCTCAGGTGGCCTTTTGGTATAGGGCCAAAAGGAGGAGAAGATTAAAAACCAAGAAGGGATAAAGAAAAGAAATGATAAAGAAAAAAGAATGGGGCAGAGGTGAAAGGAAAGGAATTTAAAAAACGGATAGAATAAGGATAGAAATAGAGAAAGAGAGACACAGGAAAATGGTGGTGTTTGGCAGGACACCACACCCACCATTCCAGGACTCTGTGGGGCCAGGTTGGGTGATCCCTCAATGGAAGGAGCTTCTTACCAGCCTGAGCAAAATCAAGACCCCACTTTCACCAGATATAGAAAAAAATCATTAGTATGTCTCTGTGGGGACCTATCACTACTGTCTTTCCTAAGGACAAAGCTATAAGGACACCCTAGACCATGAACTTATGGCCTCCTTGAGCCAAACTATTGCTGTGCCCACTCCTCCACTCCTACTGCTTCAGTCCAGGCCCCAGAGTGTGGCTCTATTCCATAAATAGAATACAAAGTGAAACAGAATAAAGGATATCAGAGAAAAGTAAAAAATAATAAAAATAGATAAAGAAAATTAAAAATAAAATTATATAAGTTGAAGGAAAAAAAGATAACATAGTTGTTATTTTATATGGAAAAGTTGTGAAAAGTAGTAAAATCTCTACCACATGAGAGGGAAATAAAGGAGAGAAATATAAAAGAATGAATAAAAGGGCCTGAAGAATAGCATCAGAAATGGAGGAGCCCTTGCTATTGAGAAAAGTAAAAGTGAAAAACTAAAAATACAACCAAACTTAACAAAATAAAACAAATAACACAAACTACAACAAAAACTAAGGAAAAATTTGGGAAAAGAAGATAAAAAAGAACAAATATAAATATATATGTGTGTATATATACATATATGTGTGTATGTATATAACATGTATTATATATATATATATATATATATATATATATATAGCCTGAAGACCAGGTGATGCTTTGGTGTTAGGAGATGGAGAAGACACACGCTGGTTTTGTTGTATAAGATGGGGTACAGAAGCCACTGTTTTTGCCAAGGAGATCTAGTCCTGTTTTCCTTATTTATTTGCCCTCTATCAGGGGTTTGTTCTTTTGCCAGCGTTCAGTCCCTGTGGGAGTGGAATCCTGAAGCTCTCATCAGATTTCTTAGGAGCCATGCCTTGACCTTACAAACAGCACCTCCTGGCCACAATGTGACTTTAGCCGGTGGTGTGGGAGCTGTTCAATTCACCCTAAGGATGGGTACCCAAGCTCAACAGGCACACAAGAGCTTGTTGTGCACTAGGAGCCTGCAGAATGTTCCTCCTGGGCTTCCCTCTTATAATGGCAGCACCCTGATAGTAGCTGAGCTGCCACTCTAGTCCACTGTCTTGCTCCTTCTTCAAACTGGAGGTATACTTTTAGATGAGGCCACCAAAGCACCATTTGTGATCTTGTAGGTTAAGATGTTCTATCATTACAAGCTGACTGGCTGTCAACAAGTGTAGGCTCTGCCTTTAAAAATGGAAAGAAGACAGAATTGACAAGGTATAAACTGTAGCTTATTTTCTAGAATAGATTATTAAAATGAACACATGAGACTTAGAAAATGAGTAAAAAAAGTCATCAGTTTAGTCTATGTTTTTTCTTTGACATATTGGATTGAACTCTTGGTCAGAAAAATCAGGTCTATTTTGATTTTAAAAATTCTAAATACGGATCAAAAATGTTTTCACATAGTAAATGAGAAAATATCATGAATGTTATATCAATCAGGTTGATAAAAATATCTCCGATTGTATGTGAAGCCCACACACTGTACCCCATTACTGAATTATTGTACACAGCTATGACTCAATAAAAAAAAAAAAGAATCTTTACCCCCCACTTTGTTTTTCCCATATAAAATTATAACAGTGGCTTAGCATTGAGTTATTAGAACTCTAGATAGAGAGATAGGTCCTGTAAATAAATCCTTCATCTAATATATAACTTGCAATTATTTTCTCTGTCTGTGAATTGCCTTTTTAAAATTGCCTTGCTGGTGCTTTCTGAAGAGCAAAAACTTTTCTAAATACAAGTAATTTATTCATTCTTTGTTTTTATTGGTGTTTAGCAACTTTTTTTTTTTTTGCTCTTGGTGCTTTTTGGGTCATCTCTAAGAAATTTTTGTCTACTCTCAATAGGAAAAGATTTTCTCCTATGCTTTCATCTAGTAATTTTATAATTTTAGGTTTTATATTTAGGTCTATGAAGCATTTCATGGTAATTTTTGTATATGGTAGAAGATAAAATTTGAGTTTCAAATTTTCCATATGGATACACAGATTTTCTAGCTCTATTTATTGAAATGAGTGAATCTATATTTGAACATTCTGTTACATTGATCTATGTATTTATACTTTGGCCTATAGCACATTTTTCTGATTATTGTACCTATATAGCAATTTCAAAAATCAGGCAATGCAAGTTCCTAAACTATGTCTTTTTTTTAAAAAAAAAAAAACATCTTTTTCTTCTAGTTTATTTAAAAAGTATCTTGTGAATTTCTACCAAAAAAGGTCAACTGGAATTTTATAGAAATTACATTTAATTTATAGATCGCTTTGGGGACGTTGTTCTCTAAATAAATTGAATCTAACCCAATTCATGATACAGCTCTCAGTTTTAGACTTTTTTTAATAACTGTCAACAATATTCTGATGTTTTCAAAGCACAGGTCTTACATGTTGCTTATTCAAATTGTAAGATTTTAATTGATTTAGAATTTTCACATTTCAATTTCCAATTTTTTTCCCACCAGTATATAAAATAGTACATTTAATTTTTTTCTTACATTCTAAAACCTTATTATATTACTTAGTCATTCTAATTTTTTGTGTATTTCCACAAATTTTTTATATAACAATCATATCAATTGCAAATAAGTTTTTTCTTCTTCCTGACTTATTATTATGACTTGTGTAACTTTTATTGACTTACCATATTGGCTAAAAGTTCTAGTAAAATGTGTACTGGAAAAGATACAAATGAATGTTCAGTTATATATCTTTGCTTTTTTACCAGTCTTAGAAAGAACATTTAATAATTCACCCTTAAAGACAATGTTAGCTATAGATTTCTTTTTTTTTTTTTTTAATATGACCTTTACCATACCAAGGAACTTCTTTTCTAGTTCTAGTTTTCTGTGTAGTATTTTGCTGTTTTTGTAGGAGTGAGTGTTAAATTTTCTCACATGATTAAAATGAACATATACTTTCTAATTTTATTTTGTTAGCATGGTGAATTACTTTGACTTTTGAATCTTCAAGAATCCTATAATCTTAAAGAAACTCCAGTTAATCATGATATATTGTTAGTTTAATGTTTATAAATTAAATTGGCTAAATCTTTTATAATATTATTTGTACATCGAATGAATATAATTTTTGATCTATAATTTTCTTATATAAATTCTGTAGTTTCATGTAAGAGTAATGTGCAGCTGAGAGTGAAATGAGAAGTATCCTTTACTTTCTTAATTTCTGAAAGGTCTTGCACTGATTTTAGGTTCTTTCTTCCTTATAAGTTTGGTAGAATTCAAAAGAAAGTCCATTTTTTGCGAGGGTTTTCTTTCTGAATTTTTTAAAATGATTAATTAATTTCTTTAATAAACATAACATAGTTTAGCTTGTCTATTTCTTCTGGGGAAATGTTGATAATTTGTCTTTCAAGATAGTTGACTCATTTATCACAGTTTTTTTATTGTTTTAAATGTCTGTCATACTCATGTTTCTTGTCAAATTTACCTCTAACCATATTTATTTTTATTTCTATTATAAATTATACTTTTCATTTCATTATTTCTCTATTTCTTATTTTTGTATATGAAGGTTTTTAATTTTGTATATAAATTTTATATTTTTCAACAGTATGAGGAGTATCAAATGACTTCTTTAAAATTTTTGAATTTTTTTTTAAATTCTGAAGTCCATGTGATTTTACTGTGAGTGTAAATTATTGTAAATATGTTACATGTACTCAAAAACTACCTAAAAGCTACATAATAAAATACCTATTTTAAATTTGTTGTTTGATAATTTCAACAGCAGTGTCATTTCAGAGCTGCCTCTCTTTAGTGAATTTTCCCTAGGGATGGCTGACGTTTCTCTAGCTCTCCATATATTAAGTAATTTTGGATTATATTCTAGCCATTGTGAATAGTATATTTCGTATATGTTGGATTCTCTTATACTTATCAAAAAAACTGTTTACGACTTATGTTACCAGGCAGTTAAATTAATTGCACTCACATTAAAGAGTCTCAAGTTAATAAGGGGCAAGGATTTAGGTAACTTAAAATTTTTGTGCTGTAGATGATAGCTAAGATGATTTTATGCTGTGATAGCTCAGTTTCATTTGTACCATACATCTATAGATGCTTTTGTCAGAAGGAGGACGTCTTCCTTCATAGAGAATGAGAGACTTTCATTGTTGGTGCTTTTTCCCCACATGTTTCCTCCTCAATATCCAGAAGTCCCTATTTCTCTGTCTGCTCTTTCTGAGAAAGAGGGTGAGTATGCCTCCAAATTTTCATCCATCTCTTGGCTTCCTGTTCTAAAGCTCAGAACAAAATGAAACAATAACAGGGAATTGACTCTATTTTGGCCTGAAGTTCTGGCAGAGTACTTCACCACCAAACACACCACTTTGGTAGAAGAATTATTTTGAGGTAAAAGCACTTGAAAAACATCAAATGCATGAAGGGCATTCTGATAGCCCCTTTTCTTCTTGAAAACAGGAGAAAAAAATTCTAAGTATAAAATGCCCTCCCGGTACCAAGAGAAACACAATATCTTCCACTTACAGCTGAGAGAATTTTATATAAACAGACCTCCTTAAAATGATTCTTACTCTACCTAAACCTTTCCTCAGCATTCAGTTACCTTTCCACACAGCCTCTCTTTGCTTAACCCAATAAGAAAGTATTTAGGGTTTGCCACATTCTTCGGGTTGTCATTTCCACATGCGGCTTCTCTTGACACATAAAATTTATACTAAGTTTACATATTTCCTCCTGTTAATCCAGCCATTGTTAGTTTAATACTCAGGCTCAGTGGGACCACAGGCAAGCAGAGGTAAAGTTTCACCTCCTCTGCAGCTTTTGCTTGATGTTTTGACTCCTTTCAAAAGTCCATTTTTGCTTTCGTTTGATCTTCAGAGCACTCACATAGTTGTGTTTTGCCCTTGGTGCAGAATTTTAGCTTATTAATTTCAGGAAAATTAATTTGTCAGAAATGTACTCTTTTACCATGTAAGTAGAACTACAATTTAGTAGATTTCTGAAAATAAGTTCACTTTCATATCTGGAATAATGTACTTCAATGGAGAAAATGAGAAATCTGAAATGTACATGTAACTATTAACAAGAAGTTATGTGATCATAAATAAGGAGTTTAGACTTTGAGTGTCATTTTAATCAAATTTCAAAAAGCAGAGATTTCCAACTGTTTATTTATTACTCTGTAGAATATTTTCATCTTTCATTTTCCTCTACAGGGGATATTATCATCATTTTATAGATAAATAATGCTGAAAAAGTGTAGCTAACAAACACAAGAATAAAACGTGTTGCAACCAAGATCCTTAGTGAAGTCTGCAGGACAGTAACTTTTTTACAGTACAAAAGTCAAATTGTAGTACAGTTTTTTCAGCTCAAGAGCTGTAGACATCTGGAAAGAAAGTACAAATTAGTGACCTTTCATGAGCCAACCAGAGACCTGAGATCCCAGAATAACAAGCAGCACACAACGCAAAGAGACGCCAATACTGCAAGCGAGAAACGGCATCTGCGTGACTGCTGGTCTGAGGTAAAGACTATACCCTGCCACACAGCCCAGAAAAAGATCAAACTAAAATGCTTAATTGTGTGCTGAAATCCCAGTGTGAGCTAGATTTGGAATGTGAAGCCTGTGGGTCTCAGACACAGCAGAATTTCCACCTCCTGTAGCTTTTCCTCCATGAATACCACCAGTACCTCACAGAGAAATAAGGCCACGATTTACATAAAACTCTCCCCACAAGACTGATTAGAGCAGGGAAAGGGCAGTTACTGCTAAAATCTGCTTAGAAACATCTTAACTGTCTTTGTTACAAAAAAAAAATAAAAGGAAGGGAAGGGAAGGGAAGGGAAGGGAAGGGAAGGGAAGGGACAACAAAAAAAGGGCTTATAGACCAGTATTTCTGCACACATAGGAATTTTCTACTGCTGTTGGGAGGCAAATGGAGGGTCCCACTATAATTTTACCCAGAGTCACTTCTCTTACATATCATAAGTAATAAAAGCCTCCAATGGAACATTAAAGAATATCTTTTTTCGTAACCTTTTCTTTTCTTTTCTTAGAGTTTTGCTGTGTCACCCTTGGTAGAGAACTGTGGTGTCATAGCTCACAGCAACCGCAAACTCTTGGGCTGAAACAATCCTCTTGCCTCTCAGGCTTCCATGTAGCTAGGACTACGGGCGCCCACCACAACACCTGGCAATTTTCTAGAGACGGGGTCTTGGTCTTGCTCGGGCTGGTCTCAAACTCATGAGTTCAAGCAATCCACCCGCCTCTGCCTCTCAGAGTGCTAGGATTCTAGGCGTGAGCCACTGCTCAGCTCTTTTTTTTTTAATAACTTGAAGATGTTAGTAAGATAGTGGAAAGAGAGAAAAAGAAAACTTTATTCTGAAGAAGGGGCAGGGATACTTATGAATGCCAAACCTCAGAGATACTGGCTTACAGTTCCTATGACTGAGGTTTAATCAGAATATCAGAGAAGATAATTCCTTGCCAACCACTTCTGGTAATACCTATTTAGTAAAATAACAGAGAAGTGCAGCTATGATTAAGATAGCAGAAAGAAGTAGATTTTCTTTGGGAAGTAGTGCAAAGAATGGATAAATAAGAAAACAAAATCACATATTACTAGAGGATTTTGAAGTCTATGTGCATAGAAATAAAGACTAAATATGGCAATCATACAGCAAAAACTTCAAATCTAGCACAGTTTATTACTGGATTAGAGAATTTCCACAATGACGATGTACCAGAAGGAAAGATTTCTAATTTCTAAACATAAGATGCTACAGTATTTACTGTCCCATACACACCCATACACATTGTCAGCTTTCAGCAAAAATATTATGAACTGTCCCAAAGAGGAGGGGAAGAGAAGGAGATTAATGAGATAAAGAAATCGCCAGAGCCAGAATGAGATGGGCTACGGATATGGAAACTATCAGATTGAGTATTTTAAATAACTATGATGAACAAGCTAAAAGTTATGGCGTAATAGGTGGTAGCATGCAAGATCAGATGGATAAATTCATCGGAGAAATGGAAACTATAAAAGAAAACAAAACAGAAACCCTAGAAATCAAACCCAGTGCTCTAATTGAATAATATTTTTATAGACTCATCAGTAAACTCAGCACTGCAAAGGAAAGATTCAATGAACTTGAAGATAGGCTGATAGAAATTACCCCAACTAAAATGCAAAAAAAAAAAAAAAAAAAGATTTTTAATACAGAAAATTCAATTATTGTGCAATAATATTAAACAGTGTAAAAGATGCAAAATTAGAAGTCTCAGAAATTCTTAGAATGAGAAGAAAGAGACAGTAAGGCAAAAGAAATGCTTTCAGAAATAATGACCAAAAATTACTGGTAGATACCAAACTATTGTTTCAAAAAGATTTAAGCATTCCACATTGTATAGCTAACCATCACCTTGTACCCCATAAATGTACATAGTTATGATTTTAATTAAAAAATAATAAAAATTAAAAATATAACAAAGATTGAGGACTATCAAATAGAAGTTTAAGAAAGATTAAAATAATAGTAATATCACTTTCAAATTGTCAGTTGGTGACAACTGAAGACCAAAAGAAAATCTTGCAGGCAGCCTTGGAAAGAACCAAGGGGGAGAAGGAACTTACTACCTACAAAGAAATAAGAATAAGACTTCTCATCAAAAACCATGCAGTCAGGAGAAATAGAGTATTTAAGGTATTGGGTCAGGGAGGGGACATGAACCTAACAACTTTGAATCTATATCCACTGAAAGTATCCTTTACAAGTAAAATATAAATGAGTTTCTTAGACAAATAAAATTTAGGTAGTTTATAACTAGCAGACCTGTTCTGCAAGAATATTGAAGAAGTCCTACAGGCAGAAAAAATAAAATTTAAAGATCAGAGTTTAAAAACACACAGTATCGGTAATGGAATAAAAAGGATAGAGTATAATCTATTTTGCCATATTTTTAATTTCTCCAGAAATGGCTGATTAAAAATGTATAGTAATAATATATTCTATGTTTATACCATATTTGAAAGTAAAGGATCTGACAAAATTGGCAGAAGTGATGCGATGAAGAGATTGGGAATGCACTGCTCTAAGGTTCTTGAAGGTGACTTCAGATTATTTGAACATCTGTATTGTAAAATTTATGTCAACCAAGAAAAAGTATTTTAAAAAATGAAACATATGTTACCTGTAAAAAATCCTCTTAAAATTACAAAACGCAAATGTCTAACATTTAGAAGAATGTTAGGTAGAATCCAGATCTTGGATATATTAGTAAGAGGTGATACATATGGAAGGGAATATAAGAGAATCACACAAACATATTTAAATTATTTTATAAATTAATTTTTCTAGATGCTATAATTATTCTTTATTTCAAGCCTTCTTAGAAAGCATAAATTATCAGCTTCAGGTGAACGATGGACTTGTGGTTGGGCTACATCTACGAAAGTATTTTTTAAAGTGTAATCAAGATTAGAATTTAAAAAATTACTGAGGTCAGGGATAAGTCACAATCAGGGTGATATGCCTTCCAGGATCATTACCACCATCATCATCAACCTATGTGTATGTGTTTATTTATGTGTGTCTATGAATGTAAAAATGAAGTCACATACAATTCACACATTTATTTTACATAAAATGTAGTTTATTCTAAACAAGGATAATCACTCTTTTTCAAATATGATTTTTAATTTATCTTGTGTGCCGAGTGAATTATTGGTTATGATAAATCAGATAAATAAGCCGTACTGTTTCTTGATGTTGCTTATAAACAATACATAAAAGCCTCTAGATTTCTTTTTTTCTTTTTTTTTGCAGTTTTTGGCAGGGGCTGGTTTTGAACCCACCACCTCGGGTATATGGGGCTGACGCCCTACTCCTTTGAGCCACAGGCGCCTCCCAAGCCTCTAGTTTTTGATAGAAGATGACTTTGGGAGCATTTATCAAACTGAGATTAGATCTCAGCTGTTCTAATAACTACAGATATTAAAGAGTCAGGTTCTAGTTTCAGCACGGATATTCTCAAGTGAGAGTTTGGGTTAGGAAGCAATGATGCCTTTGGGGTGAGGGAAGACGGAAGGGAGGAGGCGTGGATCAGAAATAGACAATTTTCTATATGGGTATAAAAGCTTTTTTAAAAGACAAGTAATAAACAGATAAGCCAAACTCCCCAACCTAACAAATGTCCCCAGAAGCATTTAGTTTGCTTTGATTTCAGCTAATCTGAGGAAAGACGTCATTCTCCAAATCACAGCAGTAATCATGTCATGGCAAAGTTACAAGTCTGGATTTCATGCACGAAACTTTCATTAAAATAAAAAACAAAGAGCATCTGTTTTCCATAAGCACTGGTACAAGCCTCAATGGGCTCCTGCTAAATTCTTTTGACATTCGAAATTCAGAGTTAAACTGAGATGGTTTTACCTATGCACAGTAAAAAATGCGAATGAATCCATTTCCCCAATGTTCCCTCTATTTTTTGAGTATACATTTTAAAGAAATTGCATGATTTTTTTAGGCACATACATTTTAAACAAACCTTCAAAATTGTCATTTGTTGCTATTCTTCCACACAAGTAGTCTATTCACACCTGTAAAAGCATATTTTAAATTGAACATTACAGCAATTTTATTTACCAAATTATTGGTGTTATATAGTCTAAGATAATACTGTATTTATTGCTGTTTAGTCATTAACAATCCCTATTTTTCTATGTATCCAGAGAATATTAAGAAAACACATGGGTAAGAAAATAGATGCCGATAGTATAACAATAAAGTTATAAAACTCATTTTCCATATCGCAGAGCATAGCAAACGCATTTTCTGATTAAGGCTCAGTGTTGTCCTCACCGTGAAGGGAACCGAGTGGAGTTGGCACACTGCGAAAGTCCACCTGTCTACGACTCAGTCTTCTCAAGCTGGGTCATAGACAGGCGGACTGGGAGGGCAAAAAAGGAAAAGAAAAACAATTAACAGAATCTGCAGCTACAGAAGGAGTTGTAGATATATAAATTCACATAGAGAGTTTAAAAAAACCGAAAGCAATGCTTTTTTTTTTCTTCATAAACAGAGTGAGAAAGGGGGAGGGAAAGACTTTTTTGAGAATCAATGGCAAATAAACCCTTTCTTATTTGTAGCAATCCTCATTTACAAGGAAGCTGGAGAGTAGAATTTATTAAGCCTTTTTTATTATCATGAGCATCATGATTTAACATGTGTTTTGAATAAGTAAGTCAGGCATATGGCACAGAATTCAAATGGACATAAGTTTATGTCTCTCTCTACCCCCTGTTTCTCCCTACCCTCAATTCTCTACCTGCATCATACTTTCTGTTACTGATGTGCTGTGATTCCATCCATAAATATTTTATTTCAATACAAATATGTATGAACCCATTCTTTATTTTTCACACCAATATTTCCTTTTCATACGCAGACATCTGTGCCTTGTTCATTCACTGCACCATATCTGTATGACGTATCGGTGGGTACAGAGTAACCTCATTCTTTGAATGCTTGCTCATTACATTATGTAATGATGACCACGATATACTTCACAGTCCCCCAACTGATCTGCGTAGAAATTTGCTTCCAGGCACTGGATGTTGTAAATGATTATACTCTAAATATTCTGGTGCATATTTGGAGGATATTTCTAGGATAAATATCCTAGAGAGTTCTCTGCATTTTAAACAGGCATAAAGTTGCCAAAGTGTCTTACAAAACAAGTTATCAACCTTTCTTTCATAAGTAGTACATGAGAGTATCTGTTCAGTAACCAAATATTTTATTATTTTTCTTTTTATTCTTTGCCAATCTGAGAGGAGAAAAGCCTGTCGTTAGAGTTGTGATGATCGTCAGCTAAATGTCTCTTCATATGTTTACTACCCCACTTTCTTCACATTGAGTTGTTGGTCTTTTCCTTATTGATGTATGAATATTTTTAAGCCATTATTCATTTGCGATCACATCATTCTACTTTGCTGCTACAGAATTTATTTTACCTTGGACATGTTTTACAGATTTTATCATTAATACTAGTGGCCATGGAAAAAGTCAATTATGTTCATGAGCCATGTCTGCTTTTGTTTTTTGTTTTTTGTTTTTTTTTTTGTAACATTAAACTTCCTAATGTACTTATTGTTGTCAAGTGAACAGTGGAGCATTTTTGCCTGCTTGTGTTTTAGGCATCATTGATCATAAAATTGTTTTGATCGTATTTCTCCTTATTTAAGATAATGAGAATTAATAATGGTATGCAGTAAAATTACTATGCCTGAAGCAAACTTGTTTCTTATGTAAAATATTGGCTTAAGAGTCCCAAATCTGCAGTTAGTTAGAAAGGAAGTTGTAGTAAAGTAAGATTTTTATGCATATGATTTTGGAGCTGATGCACATTCTATTAAATCAATTATATTTCCCAAGTCTTGGTGTTGGGGATCAGAAAACAATACCCCAAAGTGAAGGCCTCAGAAGCAATGGCCTCTCTCATTCTCTCCCAAGGCAAACCACAGAAACTGGAATCCCTCCAGACACCAGAACCTGTCTCCCCTAAAACCAGCCATAAATCCTAAAAATAGTATTCTAATTCCCCACCAAATTAAAATAAGCTAAACAGTACGGATATCTGACTCCCCACCCACTCTCCTAACAAAAATGACACATTTTATTCAGATCTCCCCTGCAATGTTAACTCTTCCCATTCTTAATCCCTTTACTTTAAATCACACATTGGTCTACCTTACTGGATTACGATAATAGCTTCTAAGTTCACCTCCATCCTACATTTTTTACCTTCCAACAGACTTCACACTGCCATTGGAGTTGCTTTCCAAACCTAGATATATAAAATCCTTGTTCAAAACCTTTGATTATCCACATCTCACCCCCACTATTCACACATACACTAATAATTCTGTATTTATTAGCATGACATTCAAACCTCTTAGATATTTTTGCCATATCATGGCTTTTTTCATTGGAATTTGACTGTATCTTCCAATCAGTCCCAACATTAGAGTGTCACTAAGCCATTCAATACTTCTCAGTCTAGTCTGAACTTTCCTATGTCTGGACTTTTGCTCATGCTAGCAGTTCCTTCTCACTTAGTAAAGTTGCACTTGTAAAATAGCTATGTGTCAGGGATTATTTCTATCATTTTATCCTTCCTAGCACCCAAAAATTATGAAACTGAAGTATGGAAAGGTTAAGTTTTTTGGACTTAAACATAAAACTAGATTTCAAACCAGTTATTCTGTCTTTAGAGTCAGAATCACGTCAGGCTCTGTCGTGATTATCTTTTCATCCTTCTGAGGATGTTATGCATTATTTGTACAGAACAGGTGCTAAATAAATGTTTGTTAAATGGTATGTTTTATTTAAATTATAATTCAGGCTTGAATGATACAGAAAATTAACTTAATTATCGATTTGAGAATGTCAGTGTTATCTTGACCCATTTTTGTTTAGAACAGTTTATTTCATTTTTTGTAAATATTTCTATTTTGACATTTACAGTCACAGCAGATGCAAATCTTAGAAATCCAAACAAAGGCACCAACACATAGCAGTTGAGAGAGCTGTACTTGGTGACCCTGAGTGGTAGCAATTATGTAGAAGTGGCTACAGTTAGTAAAGCAACATGCAAGCCATGTTTTCTTTCTTTTCAGGAGAATTTAGGAAGTAAAAGTGAAAAGCCATAATTAAGAGAGAATTGACATTAGAAAATGCAAAATGTGTGCATATTTTTGTTTCTGTAAGTTATTCATAAGATGTGTGGTTATAAGAGATTGGGAGACATTATTTTTCCATGTAATGTCCTTATTTGATAAATTATTGACCAGATTTATAATCGTCCACATTCTAAATGCAAACTATAAGTAATATTGGAAAGAAAGTGTTCACAGCCTTCATAGCTTTCATGTCAGTTGAGGCCAGATGAAAGTTTTAAGAGCAGAATGAAATTTACTCTATAGAAATGAAAATCTAAAATTAAAAAAGAAATAAGAATTAAGCTCAGTGAAATGTTTTCACTTTTCCCTGAGAGTTGTACATTTAAATTTCAGTATTAAAAATGTGTGAAACTTTTATATCCATATGTCTTTTATAAAAGAGTTTCATTTAATAGAAAATGCATTTCTTCCTGGTATTTTTCCATGTTAATTTTATGAAATAACTCTTTTGAGTGTGATTGTTCTTTAGAAGAATTTTATCATGGCCTGTCCTACACTAACTTACTTTATTATTTTATTTATTTATTTATTTATTTTTTTATTGAGTCATAGCTGTGTACAATAATTCAGTCAAGGAGTACAGTGTGTGGGCTTCACATACAATTGGAGATATTTTCATCAACCTGATTAATATAACATTCATGATATTTTCT